>JAWPHD010001602.1:0-307066 GCA_037043455.1 Cyrtodaria siliqua
GTCGCTACAAACTTATTTTTTAAAAATCTATTTTTAGCTGTGGCGGCCATCTTGAATTTCTGGCCGATCTGAAATTTTGCTAGGATCAATTAGACATTAAGAGCAACATTCCTGTAAAGTGTCATAAAAATCCGCCAAGTAGTTTCAAAGAAGTAGTCGCTACAAGTTTTTACTATATAACTCTATGTAAACAAAGATGGCCGCTGGCAGCAATGTTTAACGTTGAATCAAAACAATTTTTGACAAGGACCAACATCATGTCATGCTGATCATTTTAGAAAAAGTCCCATATCAATATCACTTATAGTTTTCAAGAAGAAGTCGCTACAAACTTGTATTTTGAAAATTTATTTTTAGTCGTGGCGGCCATCTTGAATTTCCGGCCGACCTAAAAAAAATCTAGGATCAATGAGACATCAAAAGCAACATTCCTGTGAAGTTTCATGACAATCCGTCAAGTAGTTTCAGAGGAGTAGTCGCTACAAGTTTTCATTATACAATTCTATGTAAACAAAGATGGCCGCTGGCAGCCATGTTTAACGTTGAATCAAAACGATTTTTGACAAAGACCAACATCATGTCATGCTGATCATTTTAGAAAAAGTCCCATATCAATATCACTTATAGTTTTCAAGAAGTAGTCGCTACAAACTTGTTTTTTAAAAACCTATTTTTAGATTTGGCGGCCATCTTGGATTTCACATCAACATGAATTTTTTGCTAGGATCAACTAGACTTCATGGGCAACATTTCTGTAAAGTTTCATGAAAATCCATTTAGTAGTTTCAGAGGAGTTGTCGCTACAAAAAAAATGTTTACGGACAGACGGACAGACGGACGACGGACGCCGCACCACGGCATAAGCTCTGCTGATCTCTGATCAGTAGAGCTAAAAAGCAGACAACATATCCTATTAGTGGTTAAACAATACCCAGAACCTTTTATCGGCCGGAGTAGTGGAACCACCGAATCGAAAATTAAGTAAGAAAACAAAAGCAATTGATAATGTACCACCGATAACTAAATATAAGTATCGGGCTCAGCGATCTCCAAAGATCGAATGAATAACTGTCCTGATTGCAAGCGCAAGTTAAGTAGAAGTAACGGTACATAAAATATCTTCGGAACAGCAAGAAACAATAACCTATTCAATACATTTTGAATAAGTTTTTTATAACAAAACATAAGCAACTTGGCATGCGCCAAAGCGGAAAAGTATACCCGTACCTTATTTCGGTCATAATGTACGACCATTTCGTCGCTCAAATTCACACATTTACAATTCAACAAGTGTCTTGTACAAGCTTGTATATTATAATCGCTTGTTGCTTATTTTGTTCTAATAGTTTTATGAATGTAGTGTACCAAATGTAAGCTACATTTTTCCTTTTTAAATTGTGTCAAAGTTTAAAGAATGGCTGTGACGTCATCATAGAGTCCACACTCTGTCGGGTCAACACACAATCAAAGAGGAATGGGGTAAACCACTAAACATGCATTGGTACTCGAATTAACATGTAGAATCGGCAATATTTTAGAATATCTAACATTTTGAGTATCTCGTCATTGTTTACTAAATCTGATTAGACAGGTAGGTAGGGTTAAAGCATTAAGAATCTTATAATTGCCATATTTCTCAAACAGAGTACAGTTTTTAAAATGTGTAATTAGAAAACTTAGTTGAACCCCTACGCGTCACATTTCCCACTGACGTTTCCAAGGCGCTTTCCCTGTTGTCAACCCTTTTATGTTTGTGGTAAATATTTATTCCTAAAAGTCTACTTTATCGCACGTTAATTCGGATTTACCAAGAGCGAAATTAGATAGTGCCGGGGATTTCTTTATTTACACTGTCCTGTTTTAATGGGATGACAGTAGGGTAAGTGTGAGGTTTGGTGAACCCCAGAACCGGTTTAAACCCCCAGTGGCCTTTGTTGCCACTGACCGTTCCAAGGCGGTAGCCCTATTGTCAACCCTTTTGTGTTTGTGATGTCGTTTGTATTTTTTTTATTACTTTTGCCCTCTCGTTTGTCTGTTTGCGTGTTTGTTTTTGTGTTTTGTGGTTGACTGTCGTCCTTGAATGCTGCCTTCCCTGTCCGATATTTTTTATCTTTCTTTAATGGTCATTACCTTTGGGATATCCTTTCCGTTGGAATCACCAAATAGATATAAAAATCGAACACACAATGTAGCATTCAAGGACGACAGTCAACCACAAACACACACAGAAACAAAGAACAACTTTAAAGATGAATAAAAAGCAAGATAAGACATCACAAAAACAAAAGGGTTGGCAATAGGGCTACCGCCTTAGAACGGTCAGTGGCAAAAAAAGGCCACTGGGAGTGGGTGGGTGGGGGGGGGGGGAGTTAAACCGGGGGTGGGGGTGGGGTTAAACCAGGTTCTAGGGTGCACCAAACCTCACTCTTGCAGTATTGTCATCCTAATAAACGGGACAGCGTAAATAAAGATATCCAAGCCAAGTTATACTCTCTAACAAACACTATAGATATAACAATCGAACAGGAAAAGTAGCATTCAAGCACAACAGTCAACCACAAACACACAGAGAAACAAATAACAACTTTAAAGATGAATAAAAGGCCAACTAAGACCACAAACACAAAAGGGTTGACAATAGGGCTACTGCCTTGGAACGGTCAGTGGTAAAAAAGGCCGCTTGGCGTTTAAACCAGGTTCTAGGGTGCACTTACCCTACTGTCATCCCAATAAAACGGGACAGTGTAAATAAAGAAATCACCGCCATGAACTATTCTCTAACTAACAAGGCAGCATTAATAGGCAATATAAGTAAAACACAAAGATGCTCGTGTATATATAAATACAAAACCCCCAATAACCTGGAAAGCTACAAAGAAGGTACTCAGTGACTTGGCAGAAACCAGAGCAACAAGAGAACAAACCATTGAGGGCAGGTTGTGATAGTCTTTGTCTCAGAAGAGTTCTTAAATTACTTTTATATTTGGAAAGAAGATCAGAGTAACGATAATAATTTTTTGGAAAGTTTTTACGAAGTTTATGGTAAAGGCAGCCCCGCTGGAGTAGCTTTTTAGTTATACAAATATTTCGAATATTAAATTCCCCAACACGACTTCAAGCTCTAGAGAAACAAATAACTTGAGAAACATAGACCCCATGAGAAGTAGCTCGGAGAACATCCCCATCTAAATGGGGATAATTAACAATATCAAAATTAAAATCATCTCTCTTGTCATAGATTTTACTAATTATTTCGCCATTTTCAATAGAGAGATGTAAATCAAGAAAAGAAGCGAAAGTATCAGAAATGTTAACTTTGTTGAGTTGGAGTTTCTTAGGATAGATATTATTCACCAGAGTAGAAAAGAAAGGATTGTCAATGTTCAATATGTCATCCAAATACCAAGCCCAATCTGTGTGTGTAAAGTAGAATACCGCTTAAGCCGGTGCTAGGGAGCCTGAGAGTTGTTGCAACTTATATTACCTCACAATAAAACCGAGTCTGCTCTCATTTTTGTGTTTGTTGCTTCCAAGGAATCCCCTTTTCAGTAGTTATTGACATCCACAATAGCTGTTGTTTTGTGCTGTGTGGCGGCTGAAAAACCTCGTCCCGACTACAAATCAGTTGTGTTATTACCTACTGTTCCGCTGGGATCATCAAGCTCAATCTTTGTGACTTTAAAGTAGAATACCGCTATTAAGCCGGTGCTAGGGAGCCTGAGAGGACTTCCAACTTATATTACTTCACATTAAGAGACTCAATAAAACCGAGTCTGCTACTTTCTCTCTTGTTTGTATTTGCTGCATCCAAGGAATCCCTTTTTCAGTACTTATTGACATCCACAATAGCTTTTGTTTTGTGTTGTGTGACGGTTGTAAAAACTCGTCCCGAATACAAATCAGTAGTGTTATTAAAAACGTGTTCTTTGGGATCATCAATCGCAACCTTCATGGCTTTAAAGTAGAGTATCGCTTAAGCTGGTGCTAGCGGGAGTGAGAGGTGTTGCACCTTATATTACATCTCATGAGTTACCGCCCCGAATACAAATCAGTAGTTGTTTTACTTTATGAGCCTTTGGGACCATCAAGCTCAATCTG
This sequence comes from Cyrtodaria siliqua, assembly GCA_037043455.1. Lineage (NCBI taxonomy): Eukaryota > Metazoa > Mollusca > Bivalvia > Adapedonta > Hiatellidae > Cyrtodaria > Cyrtodaria siliqua. The sequence goes on from JAWPHD010001602.1 coordinate 4,099, forward strand.
TGTGGCTTTAAAGTAGAATACCGCTTAGGCCGGTGCTAGTGGGCATGAGAGGTGTTACAAATTATATCACCTGTCATGAACAGATTCAATAAAACCGAGTCTGCTACTTGTCTCTCGTGTTTTTGTTTGTTCCTTCCAAGGGATCGCCTTTTCAGAATGTATTGGTTATCATTTGTTAACTTTAACTGTCATTTTACCAACAGCAATGATTTGACAGTTGGATGGGTCGGCTTGCAGACAGTCAACAGGAAACCAATCACTTAATTTGGGGGTGTGAACGTATAGAATAGTATCGTTGGCGTAATCGTATAAAGCAAACCTATATTATTAATAAGGACAATGAAAAGTGACATTGTTCCCTGAAGTAAATTTTTCTGTATGTTGATAGAGTATGACAGATGAAATAATTAGTGGTTAAACGTATTAAAACAGTATATTTTTTTCTAATAGCAAAATCTACATAATTTGTTAAATAGCTATAGTATTGACCCTTTAACACAACTGTTCAGTCTGTGTCTATTTAAAGGAGACACTGTCATTTAACTAGTGACAAAATGTCATGTAATGCAATTAATAAAAAAAAACTGGTTAAATGAAAATGTTATCATTGTTGCACTGGAAGGCTATCCGGATTTTGACAAAAAACCTCCCAAAAGTCCGTTTACATCAAATACAGACGATGATCCTTTCATCACCTTTTGATTTTGCCTCCCCCACGCATTACGATTATAATGAAACATTTCCTTAATATGTAGTGATTCATGCTGGCATTCTGTGGTTTGTGTCATTATGTTATAAATAAATTATTATCGTAAAAAATCATTATGAATCAATCTGTAGAGACAATGTCTGGGTGTTACATGCTCCTGTTTCAGCCCAATGTTGAAAACGATTTTCACGTCTGTCAAGTGAATATCACTAATATACATGCGTTATTATTAATGTTGTGGTGGGAAACATTTTTACATATCATGACATACGATAAAACCATATATGGTCATATGGATATTGAAATAGCTGGTTCCCAACGCAAATTACGTTATGTTGGTAATGTTATGCGAATACAACGAATTACAACATATGTTTTACAGCGTAGTGTTGGAATTAAGCTTATATCTATCAGCGATTGGAGCCAATTAAAATAACATATACATTTCACCTGAAAGAAAAGCCCATGTAGTCCCCAAAAAAATTCTAAAATGCTATGGCGCACATGGTCAATATGTATTGAAACTTGACCTATGGACAATAGACGGCGGAACTAGAAATTTAATATTTAAAACTATCAGTTATGGTATTTCCACTGTACGATAACATGTACAGTCTTAAAACGAAATCTATATAGATTACAAATACATAGAAACTAATAACTGAATTACTGAGATTTCTTGTATCGAAAATAGTAACGTAAGCATTTCTAATTAAAGATGAATGGCCACTCTTTTTGTAATATTATCAATTAACAAATGCTACTACTCTTAAATATCGTATGAACATTTCTTGATAGTCCCGGAGATAAACATATATTGAAAACCGCTACTAAATTATGTAAAAATAAGTATTATATGCATGAAGTAGATACTACTTTTACCTCTGCGTGACTGCACGGGGAAATGAGGTAAATCTGAATTGTATAGCTGCACAACTATTGCCAGATAATTGATAAATACATTTACCTGTGGATTAAATTACCTGTTCACAGTTTTCTACGTCATCAGATAAAATCTTTATTCTCGCTTTTTACAGATATTGCAATGTTTGGATTGTAAATATCTATTGTTGTGTATTGATTTCGATTTAAAAAAACATAAACATGTTCATGAAACAAAACATGCCCGGAGAACTTTAAATACATTATTTATTAGCGAGCACAGCCAGCGACAAGTGCCGAATCCCCCCCTCCCGATCCCCCCCCCCCCCCCACACACCCATTGGAAAAAAGAGGAAAAGTTTCCTTAGACAGACACCCCTCTGAGTCTCCTGAAAAGTCTAGACTACAACCCCTCCCCCCACCCACCCACTCACCCACTCCTCAACCCCTAGATTTGTTCATTTAAAAATACCCACACCCCACCGACGCACACAACACACACACACCTGATGTACTACGGTGTGGTATTCCAGTGTGGCAGCACTATATCTGTCTTAAGTAGACTGTAGATAGATACATTACACTACACACAATCATAAGTCTAGATTCTATAATTTGCGCCCATACAGGTGGGTAAAATATGGCGGATAGTCTGGTTCTCATTTATTTGACTCAGATAGTGATTTGTAAGTCATTTGTAAGGTATGGTAAAAATGACCTCTGATTATAGAATTTAAAAACCGGAATTGTTTGTATTTGTTTTATGACATAATTATGGACCAGTTGTAAGATTCACCGGAACACAACAGACCAGAACAGAGATGAAACACCAGGATGGACTGGAACTGCTTTTTCAGTGAAAAGCAAAAATGAGATTTACACTACCAGTGTTTCATTTTGAATTCAGCCTGAATGAGTCCCTAGAACTCACATAAATGAGAACAATGAGTCCCAATGAAAATGAATGGGTTCCGTGGTAGTGTTGACAACAGTTTGTCCAAAGATCAAAACAGAAATTAAAAGGACTAGAATATAAGCTAGGTCAATTAATTTTGATTTTCCTTATTTTAAATGTTCATTTTTCTCCTTTAGATTAAGTTACCGTGTAGATTAACTTACCGTGTAGATTAACCTATTTGAGATTTTCTTAAAATCAGTTTCATGACATGCTTTTCTTAAATTCAGTTTCATGACATGCATATATTTTGAAATGATGGGTCCTCAGAAAAAAGTGTGAGTCAGGGACTCGGGATGCGCAGCATCGTCTTCAAGAAAAGAGTCATCTATCCTTTGTTTATATTTAAATGGGTGTCTGTGACTGATAGTTGTATTATTCCGTCAGGCATTTACAACCAGTATTGGATGGTGACACTAGCATCTTTAAGGAGTGGCCCATTGGGTGGGCCACACACAGATAAAATCATTGGATTAGATTTCTTCCAACACATGCACTGAAGTGAATGCAACTTGCCATCTTGTACAGACGGTTCTTATTCAAGGTAAGATCAGGACAGATTGACTATGGTGTTAAAATTAAAACAATTATCTCTATCTCTCATCTATTTGTGAATCATATTTAGTGTTATCGGCTAAATACACAGGTCACAGTTTGCATATATTTAGTAATAATTATTAACATTGAAAATATCAACATTAAATTTTCTGGCAAAAAGAAAACAAACTGTAAACAAGCAATTGGAACAATGTACATATATGTAGGCCTATAGTTAACAATCTTTCAGTTTAGTTATATCACGACAGTGTCTTCTTGAAGCGGTAAGGTAAATGCTTAATTATGCAGTTTAGTTTCTTTCATTCTCGTCTAAAACGTTTTAATCTAAATATATACTTGAATTCATTATTATCAAAAACCGTCTTGAACATATTTTTGCCTGTTTTAATCAGTCTCCCTCAGTATGAACAGTATGGTAAATGCAATTTGTCCCTTTCAAATTGTACATTGCATTTAATGATTTATCCATTCTTCTTATTATTATTGAGGGCCCCCAGGAGGGGGGAAGGGTACATCTTCCTTTGTTCCCTGAAAATATGAGTCGGTGTTCCCTTGTTCCCCACAACTATTTTGCTTTGTTCCCCAACATTATTTTTCCAATGTTCCCTTGTTCTCTAAAAGTATTTTTAATGTTTAAAAGATTTGCTAATGTTCCTCAAAACTAATTCTGGCCTACAGTAATTATAGTTGCAACACTGTTATCAGAAAAATATTGTTTGAAATATTAACTGTTTGTGATTTCTTTTTAATATTAAAAAAATAGATGTTAGAATTTTATTTCCTGTAAAGTCATGTTGCATTGTTCCCTAAAACTATGTGTCAGTGTTCTCTTTTCCCCTGAAAATAACAGCCATTGTTCCCTTGTTCACAAAATATAAATGGCCATTTTCCCCAAAACCCCTGAGAGGACCTCATTATTGAGTTGCTTTCATTTGTATTGTTCTTTCATTGAGTTTTATCTGTTTAAAATGTACTTTCACATTTTCGCCTCAAGGTTTAACTTTAGTTCATATAACAATTAACTTGAAAGTAGACAGTGGTGTCGTACTTAATATAATCTATCAAACTCTATAATTATGATTTTACCTGGATTTGACACCATTGTTTCGTTGGTGTTGTAAGTGTAGGTGTTGATACCACTGTTGTTCGATGTATCGATGTATATTTGAGCGGTTGTCATGGCGTCTTGCATCAAGTGAAACATGAGTCTTGAGTTCGTGGATCACATATTTGACTCATGTAAACGTATTTACAACCTCAACAGTTATTTGGATGAGACCTAAAACAGAAAAACTCTCGTACTTTTTAAAATCAAACGCACCAATTACCCAGACCCGCACAAACACACACGCACGCCCGCACGCCGCACGCACGCACGCACGCACGCGTTCTTATACTGCTTTAGCATCTACACCACTGATAGCAGCAGTAAAAGATGAAGTCCTATATTCTATGCTTTGCTAGGGATGGAATACATTCCTTGCATCTATAGAGAGAAATATACTTTTCTGAATTCTTCAAAGTTTTATTTGCTTGTTGTTGTTTTTTCTTCTAGATTTTTTCTTCTCGAATTTATATACAAATCACACACAAAGACGCTTTATGTTGTATATAAATGCAGTGTTAAACAAAACTTAGCATTTTAGGCAAAATTCGCGCTTTCTACATTTAATATAAGTTCCCAACGTAAGTTTCGATCGTTTTAAATTTCTATAAAGCGATTAGAAACTGTTTAAGCAACATTTAGTAAGAAAGGTATTTAAGCATTTCATAACTTCGATAAACATTTTAAAAAGAAGGTATGGCATGTTGTGACACAAATGGAAATCGGAATGACTTTAAAGTCGCCTCGACCACACATCTGTGGACACATCTGTGGTTTTATTTTGGAATCATCAAGCCCAGTCTTAGAGACCTTATAAGGTAGAAAACCGCTTAGGCCAGTGCTTAGGGCGTGAGAGGTGTAACAGTTGCAAACTATATTCATAGACAGACTTAATAAAACTGAGTCTGCTACTTTTCTCTCTTGTTTGTGTTTGATGCTTCCAGGCGATCCCCTTTTCAATATTGATTTGTATATCTTTGCACGTACTTTTTATGATATGCGGTCTTTCATATTTAGTACTAGATGTACGTAAATAAATCCGATTAAATTGATGATTTGGTAACCCAAATGACCTCAATAGTTGCCCCACTTCCTGCATTTGGTGTTTTATACACGTATGCATTTTTAACCTCACAACACTCTGTCATGATTTAGTCATTTCTTTTACCGTTTGGCGATTTTCTAAGTTTTCATCAATAAGTTGGAGATATCGTGGATTGGAATTACCGTGAATCATCCCCAGTATGCATCCTTTATTGAAGGTGGGGGTGGGGGTGTCAAATATCGCAATCGACTGTCATTTCCGTAGTTATAAAGCAATAACGACAACCAGTTTCAGTAGAAAATCGTCACGGTAAGATTGTTTTAACCGCATTCATTAATACATAGACGATGAACATAATTATGTATGTTGACAATCGGCGAGCCGTGATTAAAACAATAAGTGCGTATGCAATAAACAGCTCATCTGCTAAGGTAGGAGAGTATATAAGCTGACAGGAGCTGTAGGCTCATTCAATATTGTATTTGACCGACTTAACAGAAAGATACACGTAGACAGCCGGAGGAATTAAGTACATTTAATAAATAGTTTACAAAATATTAGGTAAAGATAACGGACAACGGTACAGTACAGCCAGAGGAATACAGTAGTTTACTGAATAGTTTACAACATACAATTGATGTAAAGGACAACGGTGAAAAGCCAGATATATAGCTTTGAGACAATCTTAAAAAAACGGCAAGAAAAAACATTGCAAATAATGATGGAGGCGCAGACGATATTGGTGGTGTTATGTCTTATCAATGGTGTTATGTCTGTACCAGGAGACGGAAATTCAACATTTGCCGATTTAATAGACCTAACTAATCGGTTTCCATGGGGAAACAAGGAAGCCACTTTAAAGCCGAAGCTGTGCGACCCAAACCAGTGTGAGCAATTTAAACAACTCTGCCAGAATGGCGGGAGGTGCATTGTAAAACGTGGTAGCTGTGCGGTCATGTGTGAATGCCAGAAGGGATTTACTGGAATTATTTGCGGTTATAAAATATCAGATTTAGTCACAGCGATGAAAGGCAAAAGCACAGCGGAGAAGTCGTCCACGGCAAGCAATACAAACACGACGGTTCCCGATACACCAGCTACAGTGACGGTACGTGTAACTACTCAATCTGAACTTAAGATTTTAACATGAAAGGAATAATGTCGACTTCATGAGGCCGACTTCATGATGTTCCTGGACACTGGAAGCAATATATGGTATGCAAGCGGATAAAAGCAATGATGGACAAGCAACGATCTGAGGTGTCGAAGCGTTTGGACGTTTGACAGAAGGGATGTAGCGTTTTACAATATAAGGCTATTGGACATGCATATATGATAACACACAATCTAATATGCCAACATGTGGCTTAAAAACGTATACATTGTATATGGCAGCAACTAATGAACTCATAGACAAAACAGCGCCTACTGCATATGACAGAAACTAAGGAACTAATATAAAAAACAGCGCATACTGTATATGACAGAAACTAAGGAACTAATGTACAAAACAGCGCCTACTGTATATGACAGAAACTAAGGAACTAATCAACAAAACAGCGCCTACTGTATATGACAGAACTAAGGAACAAATGTACAAAACAGCGCCTACTGTATATGACAGAAACTAAGGAACTAATCTACAAAACAGCGCCTACTGTATATGACAGAAACTAAGGAACTAATCTACAAAACAGCGCCTACTGTATATGACAGAAACTAAGAAACTAATGTACAAAACAGCGCCTACTGTATATGACAGAAACTTAGGAACTAATCTTCAAAACAGCACCTACTATATATGACAGACACTAAGGAACTAATGTACAAAACAGCGCCTACTGTATATGACAGAAACTTAGGAACTAATCTTCAAAACAGCGCCTACTATATATGACAGAAACTAAGGAACTAATGTACAAAACAGCGCCTACTGTATATGACAGAAACTGAGGAACTAATCTACAAAACAGCGCTTGTTGTATGTTGCAGTAGCTAATGCTCTACTATTCAAAACAAAAACGATTGCACGGGCAACAGCAGAACAAGTGGACAAGAAAGAAAAGAGCCCGTCAGAAATATACTGAAAGGAAAAAGAAACGCGACACGGGTATTGTATATACTGCACTCTTAATTCATATATATTCCAAGGAAATTCGAAGATGTTTTGTAAAATAAAAGTTACAGTTAGTTAGAGAAAGGACACAACTGTAATGTTGTAGACGTTTTAATCACAGTACACGTTGTAACAAGAAATTTATAAATGTTGAATTTCCTCTTTGACAAATTGAGCCAGTTTAGTACTGTATTTAACGTTAAGAGTTTGCAAAATGTTGCATCCTAAGTTTTCTCACATGCTTGAGCCAAACGCATACTCTGTCAATAATGAAACTTTGCAGGAATACTATTTGCTGTGTTACGTGTTGTTTTAGTCTTTTTTCCGAAAGGAAAGATCTTACGTAGCCATGTACCATTCGATTAACAGCAACATATTGTACATACACTATATAGCGGAAATTCCCTTGTCGCGTTTCTTTTTCCGTTCAGTATATATAGTAAAGGAACAGCGAATTTTCATACCATGTATGAGTATATATACATTTCCTATTACGTTTAAACCTGTGGTATTGCATCATAGAATGGTGCAAATTGCTGAATGGTCATGACGTCAAATTGTTAGATGTGCGTACTGCACGAGTGACGAATGTTGATCTTTAAATTTAATACTATAAAAAAGTATATTATGCTGTCCCATATTTTGGCGTAAGGTAGTCACAACTGTCACGAAAATATGAAAATAATTATATAGCCGAGATATTTCACTTAACATTCATCACATATTTGCCGTTTTGAAATGTGTATTAAAAACATTAGACATTTTACAATGCGCTTTACCACGAAAAATTGTTTATGTTTTATAATTTGTTAATGTCTGTTCTTAAGAATACGCATGTGCTAGTTGCTTATTGTTTGGGGCGCTTGCTTCAGCCAAACGTTTTTTTTTACTTTTTTACTTTTAAGACAACAATTAACTAGTACTTCAATAAATAAATTGCTCTTCAGTTAAACCGACATTAATGACAATTAAAAACACATTACGTTCAAAATCGTTTGAGAAACAAAAATATAAGCTGTTTTTGATAGGGCATTTTCAATGCAAAATTCTGCTGCATATCAAAAATTTGCTAACGTTAATGCTGAGAAGCGTTTGGCTGAAAAATACGCCCCGAACAATATGTATTTACCGTGCCATTGTCTTTCCTTGCATAATATTTGATTTATTAATTTATCATACTTGTTTTAGAAATCCATTTTATTTATTGTCTACTGTTAATGCACTCTGTACAATTTATTTAATAAAATAATAAAGTATATATTATTGTGTTTATTACCTTTTTGCTACCGTTTAATTATACTAACACTGATGAATATTTTTAATTATCCAGGACTAACACATTTATCAGTTTTTAAGTACGTATCGTCTCCGTGACCGAGTGGTTAACGACGTTGCGATGTAAACCTTCTCGCCTCTCACCGCTGCGTGTTCGAATCTCACTGGGAGCTCGACTTGTAAGTGAGGAAGTGTCGATTCTTGCGGATGCCAGTAGGCGTACGTATCCAGGAAAAGTGGGTGGTCTGCCGCCACCACAAAAATATCGACCGTCATCTATAACCTGACATGTGTTGAACATGACGTAAAACATCATACAAACAAACAAACACATTGTCAATATGTCATACGTATGATTGTCCTCAGCATTAGTTTTAAAGTGGCTATCCCGCCAACATCTGCAAATTTAGACAACATATATGCACGGTTTCTAAATCTACTGACGACGAGGTATATATATATATAACTTCCATATTTTGAGAAACTAAACTATACAGACACAATATAAACGGTTTTAACCAGTCAGGCCAAATCCCAAAACTGTAGCGTCGAAATAATTCAAAATTCATTTTACGCATATACAATCACATGTATTTTAAGAACCCATGAATATAAACCTATACTTTAAGTTGGCACATATACATTATTATGTAACCTGGACACCTGGATAGAGTTTTAATAAAAGTTTTTGAAGTGTAATTTTGCCGTTATTTGGCGGGTTAGTTTCTTTAAAACCGCTATATCCGCTAACAGCAGGCACATTTTAAAAAATATGTACACCGTTTTCAAGCCTACTACGTATATATGTAACTTACATATGTTGCGAATTCGAGCTATATAACTACACTATAAACGCCTTAATCGGACAAGGTAACACCACCTAATTGCTCTCTTTGCCGAAGATTCGAATTATGAGTTACCACCTCTTAACCCGATACATATATATAATGGAATGTTCTTTCTTTGAATTAAGACCATTCCGTTTATGTGACAAAGGGGTGTTTTAGGGGAAGTGACTATCAGCAGCCGGACATTGTAAACCCTGATCAGCCCGCGAGTTACTCGCAGGCTGCTCTGTGTTTACAATGGACGCACAGGCTGTTATAGTCGTGCTTAGCGGGTTCTGCGTTAATTCATTTTACTCATATTCAATTACGGATATTTTAAGTGCCGTGAAAAAATCTAGAGTTTTTAATAGGCAAACATGCATTATTTTATGACCTCAACAAATGGATAGAGTTTGAAAGAACGTTTTTAGTGACATTTGGCGGTTTAATTTTTTAAATATGTACTCTGTATAAATAGTTTTGAACATCGAATTTGTATTACCACTTTTCAGTATGTATTGCCCTGCATACCAGATTTTGTTTAGTTCTGTGTGGCGGCTGTAAAAGGCCTACACATTAGTAGGATCATTTACTTACTGGTCCTTTGGGATCATCGACATAGATATAAAAATCGAACCGGAAAAGTAGCATTCAAGAACGACAGTCAACCACAAATACACACAGAAACAAAGAACAAATTTAAAGATGAGAAGTACTTTATTTCAAAATCAGTAAGCCATAGGCCCGTGTGATTATACACTATTATACAAATACATTTCAACAGACTTAACAAGATCCGGATATAAATATATTAACAAATGTCAGATGAAAAAAATAAACACAGTTATACTGTTTACTTTTTTTTATAGAACAAAAACAGAAAACAAAAATAGAAACAAAACACATGAACACGTCAGAATTTCCATTTAAAATTTCACGGAGAAAGTGACTAAACATATACAAATATATCAATGTTATGGTTGATGTATTATATTTAATCATATCCATGTCATGAACAAATAAGCACATACAGATACGTTTCAAACAATAAAAAAGCTGTATTTGCATTTTCAAACGTGACAAAACCACCACACACAAATACACATGACTATGTGAAATTAAAATAGTAAAATTACACACAAAACATTACAATTGAGAAGGAGAAAATGAGACTTTGAATTACAATTACATCAAATCCATTCATTAGCGTTTTCCTTATTTTAAATGCTTTAAAAACATACGCACTTAAATTTTTAAGTTCTTTTTCATTTTTGCTGTAAAAAATGTATTTTAATTTGAGCATGCTCGGTTGATTCCAAAAATATTTTTAATATGTATTTTTCGGATGTCTTTAAACAGATCGCAATCTAAAATGAAATGAAACTCGTCTTCAAGTTTGTTGCAAATTATATTCTATCTGTTTATGTCATACTTCTAGGTCTATGCCACCTACCATTCTCTATAGCAAGGCTATGAAACGAGACAGTAAAAGGCCAAATAAGACACCACAACCACAAAAGGGTTGGCAATAAGGCTACCGCCTTGGAACGGTCAGTGGCAAAAAATGCCGCTGGGATGGGTGGGGGTGTTAAATCAGGTTCTAGGGTGCACCAAACCTCACACTTACTCTACTGTCATCCCAATAAAAAGGAACAGTGTACATAAAGAAATCCCCGCCATAAACTATTCTCTAACCAACAAGGCAGCATTAATAGGCAATATAGGTAAAACACAAAGATGCTCCTGTATATATAATTACGAAAAAACATTAGCCACAAAGAAGGTACTCATTGTCTTGGCAGAAGCCAGAGCAACAAGAGAACAAACCATTGAGGGCACCACCAAGCATGCAGTGCGTTGCAAAATGACCTCTTTTGATAAACCTTTTAACAAGTTTAACAAAGATAATAGGAAAGTGATCCTGACCAAGGGTCTTACGAAGTTTGTATATCACGTAGCCATAGAAGTCAGATTGGGTTAGTCCTTGTCGCAGAAGAGTTCTTAAATTACTTTTATATTTGGAACGAAGATCAGGATTACGATAATACAGTTTTGCAAAGGTTTTCCAAAGTGATGGAGTAGCATCTTAGTTACACAAAGATTACGAATATTAAAGTCCTCAACTCGAGTACAAGCTCTAGAATAACGAATAAGTTGAGACGCGTAGACCCCATAAGACCCCATAAGAAGCCCAATATGTGTCGCTTTAAAATAAAATACCGCTGAAAGACACATTTAGAGCTTATTGTATTTGGGGGGGGGGGGGGGGAGGGGGTGCGTGGGGGTGAGAGAGAATGTCTATAGGTAACTGTAAATCACTGTTAGCCAAACAATTTCATGAGCAAAGTGTGATATTCAATTTTTCTTCAGATTATGAGGCCCACCCAATAAAGTATTTGTGACCAGTACACATAACACATTAAAGAATGTTGTATATTTATTGTGTTGTGCTCTGATTTTTTGTTCTAAAAACAATTAGAAATAGCAAATAAGATTTATATTCAAAAGCTAAATTATGAACATATATTTCTTCATTAAAGTAAATTACAAAGTGTTGTTAAAGACACATTTCGAGCGAATTGTATTTGTTGGGGGGGGGGGGGGGGGGGGGGGGGGGGGGGGGGGGGGGGGGGAGAGAATTTCTAAAGGTCGCTGTTAGAAATACATTTGCACAAGGAACTTGAGATTATTAGCTTTTTGTCAAAAGATGAGGCCCGTCCCATAAAGAGTGTATAATAATGTAGTAAAAATTATAACCGTTTTGCATTTTATGTGCACTTGTATATATGTTAAAACGACTAGGTATAGATGGATTTTCTTAAAAGACCCGTGTTAACAATTAATAGTTTTTGTATTTTTAGTACAATATACTCTATTATCAGTTACTTCTCTGCCATGTTTTAGTAACTCTCAAATGCAAGAAACTCATCGGGACTTCAGAATTAAAAAATCGTTGTCATCTGTCAGTGTTTTCGACCACCTGAGCCGAAGGCTCAATGTGATGTTTTGGAATCACTCTTCGTCCGTCGTCCGTCCGTTGTCTGTCCGTCGTCGTCGTTATCTTTTGCTTCTGACGACTTTTTCTTAAAAACCGCTTGTCGGAATTCAACCAAATCTTATATGAATTCATTGAACTGGATTTTATAGTTACACAAATTTGGCGACATTTCAGCTTTTTATTGGTGGAGGAAGACCCCAGGTGCAAACCTGGGCATTTTTTCGTGCACGGGCGCGCACCTGAGTAGAACCACCGATGTTCCACAAGCAAGCTGGATAGCTTGATACTCACATACTAAACAGTCCTGGCCCCATGGGGAATCGAACCCACAGCGGTGAGGGACATGTGATTTCAAGTCTGAGACCACTCGACCACGGACGACCCGAAGTTTATGTGAAGCATCATTATAATTATGTTTGTGCGAGGTCATAAATGCCCCCGCAATAGGGCTTATCAGTTTCATTTAACAAATCTTGAAAAATCTTCTGCAAAAATACAATATATAGAGCTGTGATATTTTGCATGTAATATCGTCTTATGGTCCTCTAACTAGTTTGTTCTAATGGTGACTCTGAGGTCAAATTTGGACCCGCCCCAGTGGTCAAATATTAAACATAGTCTTATATAGGGAAACCCTTAAACAATATTCTTCTCTGAAACTACAATAGCCAGCGGTTTAATATTTTGCATTTACCTTAAGGTTATGGTCATCTACCAAGTTTGTTCAAATAGTGACCCTGTGGTCAGATTTGAACATTTCCTGTTCTGCTTCCTTTTAGTGTATTTATATTCATTCATTCATAACCTTTCAGTGAATAAAAACAAATTTATTTTGTTTTCAAACCTGTATTTCATGTACGTTGTTTATCGAATGCATCCCGAAAGTTACACAGAAAAAAGTAATGTTTAGTGTGAGTGCTTCCTTATTCAAAATGAATCCATACGGAACTCTATTATGCTCCGGATAAGATTTTTCAAAAAAGGAGATAATTAAAGTAGTGAAGCTAGAGTTATGGTTCCTATGAACTGCACTCCGTCTTATTGTCCTAATCATTCACACGAACTTTAATCAACATACTTTTTGAGTTATGCTCCGGACAAAAAGTGTGACGCACGGACGCACGGACGCACACACGGACGGGCGGAAAAAAGCGGCGACTATATGCTCCCCCATAATAAACAATCTAGTGTTTTTAGTTACAATGTATTTTATATCAAAAACTAAGGTAATAGTAAATGAAAAAAAAACTGTGATGGTGCTTCAATATCAGCGAGAAGTAAGCAGTTAAAAAGCATGCTATCCATGATTTTTTCAACGACTACATTCAGTTGGGAAATGTGTCTTTAAGCTATTCTTACCCTCAATATAGCAATGCTATACAAATAAAAAACTAAGAGCGGGCCTCAATTTATATACCTGAGTTGATCAGCCATGAAGCGTGCTGGCTGTAAATATTCAAGCTGCCCATGCTTTTTCAATGACCAAGTAGCGTTGGGAAATGTGTCTTTAGCCGGTGCTAAAGGGCGTAAAAGGTGTTGCACCTTATATTATACCTCTCATGAAGTGTCTCAATTAAACCGATTTTGCTCCTTTTCTCTTCTTGTTTGTGTGTGTGGTTTCCAAGGGATCCCTTTTTCAGTATTATAGTAAATATGTATTTAAAAGTATAAAACATACATATTTCATTTTCAGTTTTTTATTTCACATCATTTGCCTAACCGGTTTCATTTAAATATCACGGAATCAATACACAAGATCTTGAACTGGCTTAAACTTTAACGTGGTCAGAATGAATTGTTATTAATGTATCTACATTTATAACGTTGTACAGTATACTGTTTTACTAATGTTTTAGATCACTGAAAATTAGTAAAGCAGACCTTTTAACTTCGAAAAACTCTGCAAATTTCTATTATCGTAAGCCTGATCTACTTTTGAAATATAGAAAACATATCAGAATTGTTCTACACTGACCCAAAATAAAAACGTTACACTTTATTTGTTTGAATATCTGTTTCGTTAGCATACATGGTGTTGTAAGTTTTACACATGATTATCACGATTTCATTGCGGATAACGATTATGCAATTGTTTTCAAAATCGCCGGTCTATTCATGCGTCCAAGCATGAAAAACGTGTTCCTTACTTTGCACGTGCGCAGCAACAGGTGTTTCACTTACAGGTTTTACACCGACAAGTAATCATTTGCTGCTCAGCACTGATAATAAAAAGTTAATTTGTTTTTAAAAAACTTTTGCATTTAGTGATGCCACGTCTTTCTGAAGATCAGAGAAACCAAGCTATTGGTTGCTCAGGGCGGAGTCAATGGTAAATAATGTCGCGCGTCATTTTGGCTGCTCCAGACAGACTATTCATAATCTTGTGATCCGGTACAACATTACTGGGTCTGTCAGAGATATGTACTGATCGCGTTATCACGTTGACTCACCTACGTAATCGTTTTTTACCAGCAACCATTACTGCTCGGCGTTACGGGGTTCATGCACAGACGATCAAAAATCGTTTGAGACAGAACCAAGTTCCTATTCGTGCTCGTCGTCCATATACTGGACAGATTATCATACCTCGTCACCGAGCTTCCAGACTGTTATGTATGGAAAGCCTCGGCTGCCTTCTGTTGGCCTTTTGCATTTTGTGCAGTACGCTTTGTAAGTCGTTTTGTGCATTTTCTAAGTTGTTATGTGCATTTTCTAAGTTGTGATTTGCATTTCGTAAGTTGTTATGTGCATTTCGTAAGTTGTTGTGTGCATTTTCTAAGTTGTCCTCTGCATTTTCTAAGTTGTTATGTGCATTTGGTAAGTTGTTATGTGCATTTTATATGTTGTCATGTGCATTTTCTAAGTTGTCCTGTGCATTTTCTAAGTTGTTATGTGCATTTTGCAAGTCGTCTTGTGCATTTTCTAAGTTGTTATGTGCATTTTCTAAGTTGTGATTTTCGTAAGTTGTCCTGTGCATATCGTAAGTTGTTATGTGCATTTTCTAAGTTGTCCTGTGCATTTTGTAAGTTGTTATGTGCATTTTCTAAGTTGTTATGTGCATTTTCTAAGTTGTCCTGTGCATTTCGTAAGTTGTTATGTGCATATTGTAAGTTGTTATGTGCATTTTCTAAGTTGTCCTGTGCATTTCGTAAGTCGTTATGTGCATTTTGTAAGTTGTTATGTGCATTTTCTAAGTTGTTATGTGCATTTTCTAAGTTGTCTTGTGCATTTACTGAGTTTTTATGTGCATTTCCTAAGTTGTGATGTGCATTGTTTAAGTTGTGATGTGCATTTTCTAAGTTGTCCTGTGCATTTCGTAAGTTGTTATGTGCATATTGTAAGTTGTTATGTGCATTTTCTAAGTTGTCCTGTGCATTTCCTAAGTTGTTATGTGCATTTCGTAAGTTGTTATGTGCATTTTCTAAGTTGTTATGTGCATTTTCTAAGTTGTCTTGTGCATTTACTGAGTTTTTATGTGCATTTCCTAAGTTGTGATGTGCATTGTTTAAGTTGTGATGTGCATTGTTTAAGTTGTTCTGTGCATATTCTAAGTTGTTATGTGCATTTTCTAAGTTGTTATGTGCATTTTCTAAGTTGTCCTGTGCATTTCGTAAGTTGTTATGTGCATATTGTAAGTTGTTATGTGCATTTTCTAAGTTGTCCTGTGCATTTCGTAAGTCGTTATGTGCATTTTGTAAGTTGTTATGTGCATTTTCTAAGTTGTCCTGTGCATTTCCTAAGTTGTTATGTGCATTTCGTAAGTTGTTATGTGCATTTTCTAAGTTGTTATGTGCATTTTCTAAGTTGTCTTGTGCATTTACTGAGTTTTTATGTGCATTTCCTAAGTTGTGATGTGCATTGTTTAAGTTGTGATGTGCATTGTTTAAGTTGTTCTGTGCATATTCTAAGTTGTTATGTGCATTTTCTAAGTTGTTATGTGCTTTTCGTAAGTTGTTATGTGCATATTCTAAGTTGTTTTGTGCATTTTCTAAGTTGTTATGTGCATTTTCTAAGTTGTTATGTGCGTTTCGTAAGTTGTTATGTACATTTAGTAAGTTGTTATGTGCAAGTCGTCGTTAAGTAGACTTTTTATCGGAATAGGTTTTGAATGAAACACCGGTAGAAATGGCGGCTCCAGGAGCGAACGCTATGCTCTGCATACTTTAACAAAATTGGGTTAGGGAAATTATACAATAAATTCTTAGAACAGAAAATTGATTTCAAAATGTGTAAGGGATTGTCTGACGGGGAGTTAATACATCTTGGTCTGAAAACAATAGATCACAATAGGCAGTATCAGGAGGTGTGGTACAGGTTGCCGTGGGTACGGAAGAAGGGACCGGGAGACAAGGGTAGGGGTCGGAAGACAAGAGGACGGGAGTCGGGAGAGAAAGGGGCGTGAGGTTTTTAAAATAGCAAGTTTGTAAAAAAAAAAATGAATTATCATAGTTTGAGAGTCGTTTTGGGTTAAACAGTCTATATCCTATCAAAATCCATAATTGACCATTATCTTGTCTGCCGTACACGTTCTGTCTCCACGATAGATACGTTTATAAATTTTGTCCCTTGTTTATCAGTACTCTGAGAGAGAAGAGAGAAAAGGGGGCGGAAAAGGGAGATAAGGGAGGGAGAAGGGAGAAATGGGGGAGGGAGGAGGGAGAAGACGACCTCACGTAGCCCCTACCCATCAGTGTGGGAACTAACAAATAATAATAATAATAAATTGAAAAATATATTTAAATAAAAGTAATATTAACGTGCTATTTGTTGAAAACAAACATATTTTAAGTTTTCCTGAAAAAAGTACCAGAGTATTAAAATATGTTTGTTTTCAACAAATAGCACGTGAAGTCCAGACTCTATTGAACCTATACCTTTAGGATGTCCTATTGGTTAAAAGATGGAGGGCTATAAACCTTAGGACTACACACAAAGACAAACAAATAACACGTTATTTTTTTTATTTTTTTTATTTATTTTCAGACCAAGATTTATTAACTCCACGTCAGACAATCCCTTAAACATTTTGAAATCAGTTTTATGTTCTAAGAATTTATTGTATAATGTACCTAGCCCAATTTCTTTTATCTAGGCAGAGCATAGCGTCCGCTCCTGGAGCCGCCATTTCTACCGGTATTTCCTTCAAAACTTATTCCGATAAAAAGTCTACTTAACGACGACTTGTAGTTTGCACAAGACAACTTACGTAATGTACATAACAACTTATGAAATGCACATGACAACTTAGAAAATGCACAAAACAACTTAGAAAATGCACAAGACAACTTAGAATATGCACATAACAACCTACGAAATGCACATAACAACTTAAGAAATGCACATAACAACTTAGAAAATGCACAAGACAACTTAGAATATGCACATAACAACCTACGAAATGCACATAACAACTTACTAAATGTACATAACAACTTATGAAACGCACATAACAACTTAGAAAATGCACAAGACAACTTAGAATATGCACATAACAACCTACGAAATGCACATAACAACTTACTAAATGTACTTAACAACTTGGAAAATGCACATAACAACTTACGAAATGCACATAACAACTTAAAAAATGCACAAGACAACTTAGAAAATGCACATAACAACCGACGAAATGCACATAACAACTTAGAAAATGCACATAACAACTTGGAAAATGCACATGACAACTTAGAAAATGCACAAGACAACTTAGAAAATGCACATGACAACCTAGAAAATGCACATAGCAAACTACTAAATGCACATAACAACTTACTAAATGCACATAA
The DNA here is from genome assembly GCA_037043455.1 of Cyrtodaria siliqua. Lineage (NCBI taxonomy): Eukaryota > Metazoa > Mollusca > Bivalvia > Adapedonta > Hiatellidae > Cyrtodaria > Cyrtodaria siliqua. Next base: position 22,355 of record JAWPHD010001602.1, read on the forward strand.
CACCTTAGAAAATGTACAGGACAACTTAGGAAGCGTACTGCACAAAATGCAAAAGGCCAACAGAAGGCAGCCGAGGCTTTCCATAGTTATGGGCACGACGTCATTTGCATTTCACGCGCAACCAGTGGCAATCGGTACTTTTCAGCGATGAGTCGCGGTTTAATGTCAGTCATGCAGATGGCAGAATACGCATCTGTCGCCGTAGAAATGAACGACTTGCAGATTGTTGTATTCGGGAGAGAGATTTAGTCTCGATTTGGTGGTGGCAGTATTATGGTCTGGGGTGGGATAATGGGAAATCTGAAAACTGATCTGGTCATTATCCAAGGAAATGTCAATGCGTAACGTTACATCAATGTTTTAAACAACACAATGATACCATTCATGCAAAATAATGGACCTGGAACTTTCCAGCATGACAATGCAAGGCCTCACACGGCGCGTATATCCACACAATTCCTTGGTCAAAATAACGTTAACGTCTTGCCTTGGCCCGCTTTATCCCCGGACTTGAACCCCATAGAACACATATGGGATGAATTGAGTCGGAGGGCCAGATCCAATCATCAAATTGATACCATAAATGACCTCCAAAATGCACTTCTGTTAGAATGGCAACGTATTCCAAACGCGCTCATACAACGTTACGTAAATTCAATGAGGCGGCGTATTCTGCAATGCATTCGTAAAAATGGAGGTCACACTGGTTACTGATGCTTTTTATAACATCACTTTGCGCACTCAGTCAGTAATTTCTTTTTTCCAAATGCTGTGTGATCATTTTCATTTTTCAGGAATTTTCATTTCGACCCCTCTCAACTTAATTGTTCATAAAAAATTGATGCAAAATGTGATTTTTATCCAATAAATTACACAAACACATCGATATGGCATTGAACCTTCGATGACAAAAAAAATTAACCCCGAATATACATTGATCAACAAAATATATACTTTTGAAGTCTATGTAAAGTTTTCATTTTGGGTCAGTGTACGACAAGGACTACCACAACCTGATTTTTATTGTGACGTGTTTTACTAAAGTCTAAGTCTAAGATCATGGTCACTTTCATACAAACTTTATTTAAAAAACTTTATCAAAAGAGTTTATGCTCGTACCAAGGCAATGGTTGACCCATTTACAGTTCGCCACAACGCTCTCCCCTTTGACTGTGCGAAGACCGGACATAGTTTATACTGAAATGTTTAATTATGCAACGGTGTATCAGTGATAATCTGTTTATTTATGCGACGGTGTATCAGTCGATAAACTGTTTAATTATGCGACGGTGTATCAGTCGATAAACCGTTTATTTATGCGACGGTGTATCAGTCGATAAACTGTTTAATTATGCGACGGTGTATCAGTCGATAAACTGTTTAATTATGCGATGGTGTATCAGTCGATAACATGTTTAATTATGCGACGGTGCCTCAGTCGATAAACTGTTTAATTATGCGACGGTGTATCAGTCGATAAACTGTGCGACGGTGTATCAGTCGATACACTGTTTAATTATGCGACGGTGTATCAGTCGATAAACTGTTTAATTATGCGACGGTGTACAGTCGATAAACTGTTTAATTATGCGACGGTGTACAGTCGATAAACTCTTTAATAATGCGACGGTGTATCAGTAGTTTAATAGCCATACATATTTTTGATGAAAACTTATTAGGGAAGCTGTTGTATATGATTTTCGACCGTTAAACAAATGAAATACTTCCGCAAAAGTAACAAATACAATTGTTGGTTAAACCGTCTCCAGTGCGTTTCTTTGTTTTTGAAACATTACTTACAAATGCATTGAAATAAAACTAGACGACGTCACGTTTTTGTTAGGTTAACGTCATATGACTGATTTGCGACGGGTTATGCACTGTGATGGTTTTGTCGGTTAACCATAGGATGCATTTAAACAAATGTGAAATAATTCAGCATTCATCAGTCACAACAAATACTGTTTAGGCAAATGATGAGAAATAAATGTGAAATAAATAGCTGGAAATAAAATGTATATGTTATACATTTGCATACAGATTGACTATAATAAATACTGAAAAGTGGATCCCTTTGAAGCAACAGACACAAACAAGAGGAAAAAATAGCAGACTCGGTTTTATTGAGTCTGTTCACGAGAGGTACTGTGAACAGCAACACTTCTCACGCACCCTAGCACCGGATTAAGCGGTATACTACTTTAAAGCCCCAAAGATTGGGCTTGAGAATCCCTAAGAACCAGTAAGTACAAACACTACTGCTTTATAGCTAGCTGACGTTTTACAGCCCTCACACAGCACTAACCAAACGCTAGCGTGAATGTTAATATATACTGAAAAAGAGTTCTTTAGGAATTACTAACACAAACAAGAGAGAAATGTAGCAGACTCGGTTTTATTGACTCTGTTTATGACATAATTATGTTACTTTTTATAATGTTATACTACTACTACCACTACTACTACTACTAATACTACTACTAATACTACTACTACTACAATAATAATATTAATATTAATAATAATAATAGCAATATTAATAATAGTAATGATAATAATGATAATAATTCGTATATTTATAATACTAATAATGATGATATTTTTAATAAGTACGTTGTTGAATATTCTAGAATATCAATCTGCCATGAGGCCGTCAATAACATATATCTCCCAAATGTATAAAACTGCCATATTGCACTCTCCTTTGACATTACTAAGTTAGTTTTCAATATTTTATTAAGATTATCAAGATACTGTTAATTTGTCATTATTAATTGAAGTTATATAATAATATTAGTGTAATTGGGTGGTGGTGGGGTACTGGGGCCTTATTATGATGTCGGTGTTATTGAGAGATGGTGGGTGATGGGACATTGGTATTGCTGCATATCAATCTTACGACCAAAACTAGCTATACAAGTCGAACAGAAAATTAAGCACTCGCGGAACACAGTCAACCAAATGCACGTTTACAAAGCAGACACGAGTTGCACGGGAAAAGCAGTAAAGTAAGGGACTAAGAGACATGAGGATAAGTGGCAAAAAAGCCGCTGGGGTTTAAACCAGATTTTAGGGTGAACCAAATCTCAATCTTACGCCCAAACTGCATATGCATTTTTGTTTGTTTCTGTTTACAAAATATTAATGTTAATTTATTAAGACATAATACGAATTTAAGAGAAGTTTACTTGACAAGCGAACACGATACTATTAATAAGTACTAATAGTATAACACTGTGGTAACTGTATATAAAACAAGAAGAAGGTACTACTGTGTTGCGTTGATCTATTGACTTAAATTGCCACGCTTGTCACTGGACATTTTAACTTAACCACACGCTATTTTCAAACTGTGTGGCGTAAACAAAGCTAATTTCTGCGATAATATTTTATTTGATATGTGGATTAAATAAAAACAAAACAAACAAATACAAATGTTTTTGACAAAAAAACACTTTTTTTTTATCAAGTTAGTCATATCGTCGTCCATTATATATAGGAAGGAGAGTTAGTGTAGCAACGCTAAATGTAAAAACGTCGCTAAATGTAATAACTTTTGTCGCTAAAGGTAAAAAAGCTGGCTAAATGTAATTGCTAACGTCTTTAAATGTAAAAACGTGAGCATCTTTAAATGAAATAAAAAAGGAGCTAATTATAATTTTTTTTTATTTTGTTGCTAAGTGTAAAAGGAAAAAGCGACATATGTAAAAATGAGACATTTTGAATAAAAACATAAGAAACAAAAACGTTAAAACCATTGATAGTATCTCATGTCATTTTGTGCGTTTGCAACATTGTACATGTTTCGAGATCTCAATCATCCCTTTTTACATTTACCGACAAAAGATTTTACATTTAGCGACGTTTTTACATTTAGCGACGGCTTTACGTTTAGCGTTGCTACATATGGTCAAAGAAGGCCATTTGAGCTATGGTAACCATAGCTACTACTGCAGTTGCTGTTGGTACTACTTCTACTACTACTACTATTTCTACTGTTTACAACTGTTACGTGCACTATCGAACTTATACCAGTCGAATGAATGAATAGAAGCACTTTATTTCAAAATCAGTAGGCCATAGGCCCATGTGATCATAGAATATTATACATATACATTTTAACAGACGTAGCAAGTTCCGCACATACATGTATTAACAAATATCAGATGCAAACATAAACACAGTTATACTGTTTACTTCTTTTTAGCGAACAAAAACTGAAAACAAAAATATAAACAAAACACATGAACACATCAGAATTTCCATTTAGAATTTCACGGAGAAGGTGAGTAAACATATATAAATATATCAATGTTATGGTTGATGTATTATACTTAATCCTATCCATGTCAAGAACATATAAGCACATACACATACGTTTCAAACACATTAAAAAATGCTCTATTTGCATTTTCAAACGTGACAAAACCACCACACACAAATATACATGACTATGTGAAAATAAAATAGTAAAATTACACACAAAACATTACAATTGAGAAGGAGAAAATGAAACATGGAATTACAATTACATCAGATCAATTCATTGCGTTTCTCTTATTTCAAATGCTTTAAAAATATATACACTTACAATTTTATTTTTTTTCATTTTTGCTGTAAAACGTTCTTTTAATTTGAACATACTCGGTCGATTCCAAAAATATTTTTATGCCCCCGAAAAATTTCGGGGGCATATAGTAATCGCACCGTCCGTCTGTCCGTCATGGATTCTGTCCGTCTGTCATTCTGAAGTTCGTGTCCGGACCGTAACTTCACAACCCCTGCAGGGATTTTTAAATAACTTGGCACAAGTGATCACCATAACAAGACGATGTGTCGCGCGCAAAACCAAGGTCCGTACCTCAAAGGTCAAGGTCACACTTGAAGTTCATAGGTCAAAAACAGGTACGCAATTCCGTGTCCGGACCGTAACGTCACAACCCCTGCAGGGATTTTAAATAACTTGGCACAGTGATCACCATAACAAGACGATGTGTCGCGTGCAAAATCCAGGTCCGTACCTCAAAGGTCAAGGCCACACTTGAAGTTCATAGGTAAAAACAGGTACGCAATTTCGTGTCAGGACCGTAACGTCAGAGCCCCTGCAGGGATTTTTAAATAACTTGGCACAAGTGATCACCATAACAAGATAATGTGTCGCGCGTAAAACCCAGGTCTTCAAGGTCAAGGTCACACTTGGAGGTCAAAAGTGAAATTGTATCCGGTCAATAACTCTGGCATTCATGGACGGATTTTCAAATAACTTGGCACAAGTGCTCACCACAACAAGACGATGTATCGCGCACAAAATCCAGGTCTGTGGCCCCAAGGTCAAGGTCACATTTAGAGGTCAAAGGTCAAATCGTGTCCGGTCAATAACTTTTGCATGCCTGGACGGATTTTCAAATAACTTGGCACAAGTGCTCACCACAACCAAATGAGGTTTCGTGCACAAATCCAGGTCCATGACCCCAAGGTCAAGGTCATACTTAGAGGTCAAAGGACACTTCGGGGGCATTTATCACTTACAGTGATATTTCTTGTTAAATATATTTTTCGGATGTCTTTAAACAGATCGCAATCTAAAATGAAATTAAACTTATCTTCAGGTTTTTTGCAAATTATACATATTCTATCTGCTAATGGTATACTTCTAGGTCTATGCCACCTACCAGTCTCTATAGCAAGGCTATGAGACGAGACAATTAATCTAGTCATCGCTATTCTAAATTTGGGTATGTTTATGCACTTAAGAAATAATTGAAAATCAAAACTAACAATTTCTTTAAAAAATATTGCTAAACGTTCATGCCAAGACTGTATTTTATTATCATGAAGTCGTTGTTTAATTATACCTAAGAAAATATCCACATCTCCGACACTCTGGTTTAGCTACACGTAGTAAAAACCCATTGACGATAATAAATCGCGAACTAAGGTTACCCATGATACATTGTTTGGGTAAATATCAGCATCTGTTTTTAGAGCATTATAAATAAGAGCATCAAGAATTGCAGGGCAATTCATAGTCCCCAACCGGCCCAGACAAGCATTTTCCAGACATTTCCTATGATGGTCAAAGATCAAGGTCAAGGTAACGATGACCTTATTTTGGTACGCGACACACCGCTATCCCAAGATGTATTCACATACCAAGTTTGATATATCTAAGTGTTATAGTACTGAAAGTAGGGTCCGGGCAAGTATTTCCTATGACAGAGGTCACAGGTCAAGATCAAGGTCACAGTGATCTTATATTGATACGGGACAGACCGCTATCCCAAGATGTATTCACATACCAAGTTTGGTATCTCTAAGTGTTATAGTATTGAAAATACGGTCCGGACAAGCATTTTCTATGGCAGAGGTCACAGGTCAAGGTCACGATGACCTTATTTTGGTACGCGACACACCGCTATCCCAAGATGTATGCACATACCAAGTTTGCTATCTCTAAGTGTTATAGTATTGAAAATACAGTCCGGACAAGCATTTTCTATGACAGAGGTCAAGGTCAAGGTCAAGGTCACAGTTATTCTGTTATTGATAAGGCTAAACCTGCCCAGAATACCATACACAAAATCATTTTGCGCTGTGCGTTTTACTTTCAATATACGTTTGCAATACATGTTTGCACTGTGGAAACCCCTCACTTCACAAGAATAATTTTAAATGGGCAATATAAGCTTATCAAATAGTTCAAGTCTATGAGATATAGAAATGTATGTATCTTATTCAGTTTGAATATTGCTTTTTGTGCTTTACCCGCTAACCTTAATTGCGTTTCACTGAAAGAACCGCCTTGGGCAAAAACAATTCCAAGGTAAGTAAGTGAATTCACAATGAAAATTTAAATTACGTGGTAACAATCCAGCTTTTCTGAAAACAATTATTTTAGTTTTTTTAACGTTCACTTTTAACTTCCATCTCTCGCAGTAATCAGAATATCAAGACCTTTTTGAAAACCTTCAACGCTTTTTGTGAAAATAACAATATCATCAGCATATAGCAGGAAAAATAGTTTTGTCATGTATACCTCGATACCATCAAGTTTATTTAAAATGAAATATTCCTCAATATCATTTAAGAACATTGAGAAAAGAAAAGGAGATAAACATTCTCCTTGACGAATGAACGAACGAACGAATAAATGAACGAATTCGCCATATTCCAACAGAATAATTACGTACCAGTTGTTTGTAATTATATTCTCAATCTCACGCATTATATATTTATGGGGTAATAAAATATTGTCACTGGGAAATTATATATTTCCCTAGGGTCTCAATTATAACAGTAAACAATACAAAACCCGTTTAACCACACAATAATTGTCCTATTGAGACGAAACTGCATCAATAACGAAACCATGAATCTGTTCTGACCGAATAGTGTCTATTATGTGTGAATCATCGTGTACATACAACACATCTTCCAATACATACAGCACTGTTCTACACACATTTTTACATATGTCGCTTTTTCCTTTTACACTTAGCAACAAAAAATATTTTCACATTTAGCTTCTTTTTCTTTTAATTACATTTAGCGACGCTCACGTTTTACATTTAAAGACATTTACATTTAGCCTCCCTTTTTACGTTTAGCAACGTTTTTACATTTACATTTAGCGTTTGCTACAGTTAGTTTAAATAATCTGCGGAAGCAGACAACTATTTGAGTAATGTTTGTAAACAATTTTTTTTCAGTTTATTATATTTCTAGTAATTTAGTATATTACATTTCTAACAAGAAATTTTGATAATTTAGTAGATTACATGTCTATCATGTAAGTTTGGTAATTTAGTATATTACATTTCTGCCAAGTAATTTTGGTAATTTAGTATATTACATTTCTACCAAGTAATTTTGATAATTTAGTAAATTACATTTCTACCAAGTAATTTTGATAATTTAGTATATTACATTTCTACCAAGTAATTTTGGTAAGTAATAGATAGAGTCTGGTCTCAGCGAGTTGATTTATTTAAACACCGAGATTGGTATAACACATCGAAGATTTTAAATAACCAACAAGCTGAGACAGATTCTATCTTTTTTGTAGAATGGTGTACTTAATGACATGTTCGTACTCTAACTTCCATTTATCAGACGTTAGAGTATGGTAAAGCGCAGTATTTGTTTATCCTGAATTAAACGATTTAATGCTATGCATTCACCAAAGACCATTTCACCGACCAAACTACAATTTTGTATTTACATGTCTACCACGTAATTTTGGTAGTTTAGAGTAATTTTGGTAGTTTAGTATATTACATGTCTACCAAGTAATTTTGTTAGTTTAGTATATTACATGTCTACCAATTAATTTTGGTAGTTTATAGTAATTTTGGTAGCTTGGTTTATTACATGTCTATCATGTAGCACCGCTAAATGTGAAATTCCGCTAAAAGTAAAAACTTCCGCTAAATGTTAAAAATCTTCCGCTAAATGTAAATAACTTCCTCTAAATGTAAAAACTTCCTCTAAATGTAAAAAAAATACTAACCGCTAAATGTTATAAATTTTAACATATAGCGTTTAGTGGAGTCCGTTAACCGCTAAATGTTAAAAGTCACTAAAGTTGCCTGAAGTATGTAAGGGTATGAACAATGCTGTTTTAATCGACTCGATGACGTTGTTATCAAAGTAAGTCATAACGACAAACTGATGCTGCTGTTACTGCTGATGTTTTCTGTTATTTACTGCTGCAGTTTTCTGTTATATTCAGCGGAAGATTTTTAACATTAGCGGAAGTTTTTACATTTAGCGGTGCTACAACTGTAGAATTCACTGGTAAAGTGTACATACCGTTCGACAAGGAAGTTGAAGTTATATTCAATATTGAACAAACTAGACAAACTAGAACTGTATTCCTGAGAAACGGATACACCCATAAATACCCACCACCCCGCCCCCACCCCACCTACACACAATGAAAACAATCAATAGGAAACATAAAATTCCAACGAATAAATGGCCATAACTCCAGTAATACAATGTTGATTTTGGAGCCGAATCGATATGCCCATCTTGATATCATAGGTAAGAATCCTGTAAAGTTTCGGAACAATCAGTTGAAATATGTAGGATGAGACGCAAATGATATTATAGTATAACATTAGACAAAAAAGGGGCCATGATAAAAGGTCGATTTTGGCGCCGATCGATATGCACATTTAGACATCATAAGTAATATTCTGTAAAGTTTCAAAACAATCAGTGGAAAACTGTAGAAGGAAATAGTAATATACCATAAACCTTTACGAAAAAATAGCCGTACATAGGATTATACAAACTTAAAGTTATATTTGGCGCCGACGCGATATATGCACATCTTAACAGCATAGGTAAGTATCTTCGAAACAATCAGTTGAAAACAGGCCATAGACGCACAAGATATTATAACGTAAAATTTGTTGAAAAAGGGGCCATACCTCTGATAATACATGATCGAATTTGGTACCGAATCGATATGCACATCTTGATATCATAGGTAAGCATTATGTTTCGAAACAATCACTTGAAAACTGTAGAAGAAGATAGACGCACAAGATCTTATAACGTAAAGTTTAACGAAAAAGGGCATTAACTCTGATCCTACATGATCGAATTTGGCAGTCGATATGCACATCATAGGCAAGTATCCTATAACATTTCGAAACAATCGGTTGAAAATTGTAGGAGATAGATGCACTCGGACTGACAGACGGACATGGCCAACACTATATGCCCCTCACCATTCGGTAGTAATGCATTACAAGTAATCCCTATCATGTTTAAGCAAAGAGGTTAAGTAGTGTCTAGGTAGGCTTTATTGGAAAAAGTTCATTACAGCGGATGCAAAAAAACAGCATCAAAAAAATGTACAGTAAGTTATAAAATCATGGACTCGCATTTATGATTCGAGTTCCATCATTTGAGCAAATAAGATAAAGATACAACATGTTCCCAAAGTTAAAGTGTTGCCTGTGGGAACTGATATATGCACAGGCGTATGGATGCAAGAAAACTGCTTCCGACAATGAAACGTATTTTAATAATGTTTCTTTTATAAATATGTAATTATTTCAAACATCTGAGTCGATTAAAGCCGCACTGTTCATGCCATCACATATTTCAGACAACTTTAGTGACTTTTAACATTTAGCGGTTAACGGATTCCACTAAACGCTATATGTTAAAATTTATAACATTTAGCGTTTAGTCATTTTTTACATTTAGCGGAAGTTTTTACATTTAGAGGAAGTTTTTTTTACATTTAGCGGAAGATTTTTAACATTTAGCGGAAGTTTTTACATTTAGCGGTGCTACACATGTCTACCAATTAATTTTGGTAGTTTAGTATATTACATGTCTGCCAATTAATTTTGGTAGTTTATAGTAATTTTGATAGTTTGGTATATTACATGTCTACCAAGTATTTTTTGTAGTTTAGTTACAATTTCCTTCCCGCTGACCAAGTCATAATTTCCTACTAGCCTGATTGAAAGAACTACTGCGTGTTTTTTTGCGATCAAGTAACTGGCGCTCAAAATGATAAAATGTAGGCAGTTGTTGTATAGATCTATTACATTTTTAAATGTCTCCGCTATTTATATGATTTCTGAAGGCTAGACAAGTGACAATTATTTCCTATTGGCCTTGCGATAATTCCCACAAGCTTATTTTAGAAACTTCCTTTCACTTGCTTGAGTAACAAATTATTGGCACTCTAAGTGTAAGCGGTGTCCATAACTGTGAGCAAATGATTAAGTCATTTGAAAACATTACGCAATCAACATTCTTGTGTTAATTTTCTTGTTTATATGATAAACGTTTATTTAGGATAATAATGGCAGTATATACCTTAACTGGGACGCGTCATAAATCCTCAAGAACATGTTAAGGAGTATGTCCCCTTTTGTGGAATCTCATTAAAAGTGCGTTAACAAAAGAAAGAAAAAAGAACTCCAGTAATCCTGAATATATTTTTTACATTTTACTTGCAGTTTAATATGTTTACACTTCTATCTTGACTGCGATATACTTCAATTATACATACAAACTTGATAAAAGTGTGTATTGATCCATACGCAGCTTATGTCATACTCAATTCCATGTGTGCATTTACTAATTCAAATATGTATCAAGTATGTATTTATAATTAAGAGTGACACTGCTCAGATAAATGTGTAAACATATTAAACTGGAATTTACACGTAAAATATTTAAGCTATTTTAGTTTAACTTTTATCTTTTTCAAATGCAATCTCAATAGGGTTACGCAAAAGGGGACACAAACCTTAAATGGTAATAACAATCAAGATACCTCGGCAGTTTTCAAAACTTCAAGTCACTCAGTGGCATTTTTCAGTGTCACTTTGAGATTTATACATAAAAAACTTATCACGACGCGCGGTGAAAAACAAGAGAAATATAAAATGCAAATTAACGTTATTCATTTCTTGGAGACGTGCAGACCTGCTCAACGCTCTTCTGTTTATGAATGAATGGTGTTTTACGGCACGCTGACACATAAATAGGTCATATTGTGCGCACAAACTGATAAAAGATGAAGAAATGAAGTATTAGTTAAAAATTAATGTAAATATATACAGATAAAACTATTTACAAATAAGGGATGATATGGTAGTAATATATACTATGTGTATATTTAAATCAACAAATGCCCGTCAACGTGTGTATAAACAAGTAAATATATATATAAGAACATATTATAATGATTTATAAAGTCTGATTTCTTTCAAGAATTCTAGAACAAGACTAAAATCTATAATATCAAAAACTCCTTCATAGTATTAACATTGTAGTACATTTATCGCATAGGATCAAAGTCTACACATTCCAACAAGATAGAAGAAGAAGAACTTTTATTGTGCCTCGATATATTTGACCGTTAACGGTGCAAAACAGGGTATACATTCTGGTAATCATGGTAATTGCTTATTTTGTTTATGAGATGTGCATCTCCGCTTGGACATAAATCTCGTGTGTCAAAACGATAGTTCATTAAACCATACAAACTTAAACTGAATGAATGAAAATAGGCATAACACATTATGTGGTTCCGCCTTAATTCCATTAAGCGATGGGAAATCTTATTTTAGCAGGATTTCGATAAAAAAAAGATATTTCGTATAAAAACATTGTTTACTGAATAAAATGCGATAACCTGTTTAATATTGCCTATTAAATGTTTTAATTTTACAATAAACCGAGTTTGTGTTAGTTTTAAAAAGGGGTTATGCGTTCACAAATACATCTAAATTATGTAGGAAATGAAATGTTTATTGAATGGTATGCGTATTTAGATCGAGGTTTATACATATTAATCTCTTGTAAACATGTTCAAGAATGCTTCAGTTCATTTTATTACACACCCGTTTGAATAACGGGACGTATTATGGTGTGGGGTTTTCCGTCAGTCCGTCGGTAAACAATTACGAAATCCGGACGATAACTTTGAAACCATAAATCCACACCCATGAAACTTCATAGATACATTGACCTACGTGAGAGGAGAAAATCTTTTATTTTTGGGGTCAGTAGGTTTAAGTTCATGACCTTATTTGGAAATAAACATTCCGGACCATAACTTCGAAACCATAAAACCATAAAACCCACACATGAAATCTCATATGTTCATTGTCCTATTTGAGAGGAACCCTATTGTTTTGGGGTCAACGGGTCAAAGGTCACGGTCACAAATATACATTCCGCTAAATAACTTTGAAACCATAACACTTCCACTCATGAAACGTCAATCTGACTTGTGTGTGTGTGTGTGTGTAGTTCTAAGGTTTATAGTCCGTCCGCCAACGAACACGTCAAGGTATACCTGACGCGATGGGCACAATAGAGTCTGGACTTGTCAATCTGACTTTGGGGAAAGGAGGAACCTTATTGTTTTTGGAGTCGAGAAAGTCAAAGGTCAAGGTATCCATGACCATATATAGAAGTATGGATTCCGAGTGATAACGTTGAAAGCATAGCATCCACAATAATGAAAATGTCTAGGTATATATATACAAGAGGTGTTCAACTTATAACGAACGTAACGTTTTTTGTTTAAGATGTTATTTTTAAGCGAAAGATTATCATAATAAATGCATGATTTAGTTATTTGAAACTGTCATTTGGAACATATACATTTAAAAAATATCTCCAATGTCACGCGGTTCGCTTTACATTACGTTAGGTGCATACTATTTTACAGTTTTAATCTATATGTATCTATTGCTGTAGAGTTTTACCTTAACCCTTTCGCCGCCAAATTTCAAATGTCGTCTGCTAAAATTTGAATTTGAACCGTCCGGTAATATTTTATATAAAAACTGTTTTGGAAAACATTCTTACTCAGTGGAGAACAGCGTAAACTCTGATCATCCTGCACATAGTGTTCATGTTGGTATGGGCCTACACTGGTCGTAAAATCAACGTTTTTGACTGTGGCGGAGAAAGGGTTAGACCAAATTATTCCACTAAATGTATATCATAATTGTTTAAAACTGTGTTTGCAATTTAAATGTGATCGTATGTTTTATTTTAAGATAAAACTATAACTGTTGGATTAAAAGTTCGAATTTTATCGCAATATTAAGAAATTAACAAGAAAACAGTGATACAAAGTATCGCAGCCGGTCAGAACAGTAACAAGTAAATGAAATTGAATTGATAAAATTTAAAATAAACGAACAGTGTGTTGACGTTAGAATTATTTTATTTGTAATTGTCAACAATCAAAACAAATTTATCATGAAAGATTTGAGCACTAGATAAACTAGTCATCATGAGACAAAATGAAGATGTTTAAATCGTGGCATCTGTGTTGTACAATGTTATAATATAATTATGATAGACATCTGAAATAGTATATAATGGATTACGAAATAGAATCTTGTTTTTTGATTAGAATGTGAGGAATTGGGAAAATATCATGGTTAGAATATGAAGAATTGGTAAATTATCATAGTTATAAACAAAAAGATTAATGCTAATATAATAGCAATTGGATTGAAAGATTAGCGTCTGTGACGGTAAACTCAGTTTTTAGCAATGCAAATTTACATTATAAGAAAGTTTTTAATGTTAGATGTTTTTTTATAATTGAAAGCTGATCAGTAGTTCAAAAAAGCAGCAGTGGTGCAGACCTATTCAAAGTTTCATCAAATCTGTTTAATGATTGAGGAGGTGTTGCTTATTTTAAAATCAGACAGCACCAAAAAGAGATACATATAATTATATCTGTACACACAAACAAGTAATATTATTCAAATAAAATTTCCTTTATAGTATTCTTATGAGTAATATTAATTATTGAACAAATGCAGTTCATGTAGAAAAACAAACGGGGCTCCGCGAGCTTTTAAAAAAACAAGATTGTTGTTTGTCCCTTTAATAAAAACCAGCTGTATTCGTATTCTGAGAACAGATTTATAGACTGTATCCCTGAAATGTACATCTAATTATTGTAGTAAAAACCAGTTAGAACCCGTTCTACGCGTAAGATACCAGATGATAATTTGTAGACGGTATACATGTGTATACATTTTACATTTTTATATTTATTTTTAATCAATTTGCAGTGGTTTTCTTTGCTTTAAAATACATTTTGTCAATATGCCATTTCATGTTAATTTTCGTTGAAATCTTGAAAACCGGCAAAAAAATGTATATTCCAAAATTTACGTTCAAACATGGACAAAACAGACTGCTGTAACCTTAAACGACAACTTACAAGCAATTTATTTTAAACTGTATTGCAGTTATTTTTATAATTGAATATTTTGCTTCAAAACATCATTCTCTACCCTTTTTCAAAAAACAACGGCGGATGCAGCACAATTAGGAAGCACATACAAGTGTATGTCATAATGTTGTATATCAAAGGATATTTATTTGATACAGTAGCCCTTGGTGAGAGATGGAACCCTATTGTTTTGGCGTCAATAGGTTAATGGTCAAGGTCTTTATGACCTCATGTGGCAATATGCGTTCCGCGTGATGCCGATGACTTCATAAAACTTAATACGTACATTGCAGTTGGTCAGAAAAGGAACCTTCTTGGTTTTGGGGTCACTAGGTCAAAGTTCAAGGTCACCAATACTTATTCCAAGTCATAACGCCAGGAGTATAATACCTACACTCATGAAACTTTGTAGGCACATAGCTCTTGATGAGAGGAGGAAGCATATTGCTTTTCGGTTCAGTAGGACATCAAGGTCACATTGACATGACAGTGACCGAATCCTGAGGAAAACGTTCACCACTGTAACTTGTAACTGTTAGACCTACACTTTTGAAACTTTACAGAAATAGTACCCGTGTTAAAACATAATGGCCCTGGTGCAAGGCAATGCCACAATGCTTTTCCTACTGGAATACTGTATAGATGGTATTACTTGGAATTCGCATTACATACTTCAGTTCTCTTCTTTTTATACTCAATGACTTTGTTCAATGAAACACACAAATGTGATTGATGGTGTCTGCACACGAATCATCAGTTAAGTCGTAATAGTAGCAGCGGTACTGGTGAATTTTAGATGAAATGAGAATGAATTCTAATTTAATACAATAAAACGTTTTCAACTGTATGTGTCTAAATCCAAGATTGTTCTGAATATTAAGGAAATATAAGCATTTTGGCATGCACGTCTACTTGTAATGTTGTATAAAAAAACTGTAGCTTTTTCAACATTAAACTGTCGCACATGTGTAAAAGTACTACAAGAAACTGCAGCGCTTATCAAAAGAAACTGCCACATCGTGATTTTATAACGAAGGATTTTAAATACATTTAACTGACATGAAATTAAATTATTGTGTAGCATAGGACGAAACTAAAGCAGATTCCATTGGTTAAAATTAAAATACTTGCGATTTGAAGCTATTTTTCTGTCCAAAACTCTCTTTGTTTACATTTCGTCTGCTCATACGTCATACTATTCATCGGGGATCACAGCAAAACTGTGTCTATTTATACTAAAATACAGGTGGTTACATATTCGCACATTGTAGTGTACTGAAAGTATATGGAGCTAGGCCGGGTACCATGGGCCCAATCTGGTGGAAGCAAAAGTTCCCTCAGGTAAACTATTGAGAAAGTTACTGTGAAGCATAGGAGTGGTGAAAGACACAGGGCTGGTATGTATTGAATGTTTTCCTTTATTTCTGAAACATTTAACTTGCTTCTAGCGAAAACAGCATGACAATTGTAGGTAAGCTGGACATGCTGCACTACTTTCTGTGAAGCACAGTTTGAAGTGTACTTTGGTCATTTTGACCTCAGAATTCAAAAAGAAGGTGTTTACTTTCAATTTGGAAAATATTTTGGGGAAAAAAGCAGGTCAGCGAATCATCTTAGGCCCATTTTTGTGTTGCACTGGGCATGACTGATACTACTTTGTGTGTGTTATATGGCCAGCATAGTCAGGATTGGATATTTTCGGGTAGGTATTTATTAACAACCCTATGTAAAAATAATGGTGGTCTAGGTCCTTTATATTTTATTTCAGTGGTAAACATTACAGGAACTGATCATGATCTTTGTGATAAACATGCGGTTGTGTACAATAATGTTGATGCGAACACTTTTAAAACGTATGACGTAAAAACGGGAGTGTTTGTGAACGTGTCCTACACGCGGTGTCTACCTGTAATTAATATTGCGTGTTACTGCAGCCGAAACAGGTGTGACCTATGTCGATAACGAGTCATGGGAAATGGTTACGGTTTAAACAAATTTTATTGCAACATTTACATAAGTTTGCAAAAGGGTTGGTCCACACGTTCTACAATTAGTTACGGCCCGTCTCTATAGTTTGTTTACAAAATAAATAGTATGGCAGTTTTACAATCATAAAACATTTTAAACGAAAAGTATAGGAAATGCATTACTGAAGTTAAAAGATATATGTAAAGAGAAATGAAGAGGAGGACAAGGACAGACAGTTAAAGACGTCTTGTAAGGGATCAAATGTGAACATAGTGAGTTTCATCGAAAACGCCTGGTGTCTTTAATATAGTTTTGCACTGCTATAAACACAAGCTCATTATCTCTATCGTTCAGCTCTGTATTACCAGAACACAACTTATCAACACTTAACGGATGGAACGGTCGTGTTGAAATAAAGAGCGTACGCCTTTGTTCACTATATCGACAACATTAAATACGTAGTGTTCAACGTCCTCTCTTTGATCTCCAAAGTCACAACTTGATGATAAGCGCAAATGATTTAAATACAAGTCATGATTTAGATCGCCACATGCATTTCTTAAGCGAGCATGAATGATTGAACGATATCTTGAGCCACACAAGTAGTATTTTGAAACAATGGGGCAGTGGAACGTCCTAAAAAGAGAGCTTGTAAATGTGTTTAATGATAGTGATTCCTTAATATGTATGGGTAAATCATTCCAAAGGCTTAGCGATGATGGCATGAATGATTTTGAAAATAACTCCGTTTTCCTTATTGGAGTGACATAGTCATTCGAGTTTCTTAAATTAAAATCGTTTACATCTCTGACGAAGGGCGGAAATAACTGAGCTATTGAAATTGGCAACATACTGTTTTTTGCTTTATATACGGTGATAAGTTTTTGAAAAACACGTCTGTCTGCTAATGAGAGCCAACCAATTTCAGCAATTAACTTATTAATTGAAACGGACCTAGTTAATCCTGTAACAATTCTTGCAGCTTCATATTGTAACTTTTCTAAAGATGTTTTTTCATAAACTGCGCAGCTATCCCAAACAATAGAAGCATACTCTAATATCGGTCGCATATATGAAATATATATTTGGTTCATTGTTTTCCGTCCAATTTTATATTTAAGGAATCTCATCAAACCTAAAACCTTTGATGCTGACGATAAAATATTATTGATGTGTTCATGCCATTTACCATCATTACTAAAGTTAATCCCAAATGTTTGTGATGTTCTACAAATTCTAACTGCACATTATTGAAAAATAAATTTGTTTTTCGAACATTTTTCGATGCTGATATGAATAATACTTCAGTTTTGTTTGGATTAAACGTAACTAACCATGTTTTAGCCCATTCTAACATTATGTGTAAATCATGATTTAAAATACCTTCCATATCATCTATATTTGATGTCGAAACTGAAAGCGAGCTGTCGTCAGCAAATAGTCTAGTCATGCTTAGCATATTATCAGCAATGTCATTTATATATATTAAAAAGAAAAGAGGCCCAAGAACAGATCCTTGGGGCACACCGGCTAAAGTTAATTTCGAATCTGATTTAGCAGTATTTATAAGAACTCTTTGAGATCGATTAGAAAGATAATCTGCGATCCATAGCAACAGTTTGCCCTCTATACCATTTTGTTTGAGTTTAAATAGTAGTGCTTTTCTCCAAACGCGATCAAATGCTTTGGAAATATCGGCAAAGACTATACACATGAGTTGTTTCGCATCGATTTTTTGAAAAATATGATGGTAAATATCTAGTTGATAAACTGTAGAATGACCTGGTCGAAATCCGAATTGATTCGCAAAAAGTAAATGATTGAAAATTAATAAAAATAAAAACATGTTTAAAAATTATTCGATCCATAATGTTTCCTACACAACTAAGTAAAGAAATTAGTCTGTAATTACAGGGCGAGTTTGAATCGCCTGCTTTGAACAATGGTATAACAGTTGCAGTTTTCCATAAATCGAGATATACGCCTTCATTTAAAGAACGGTTAAACAGTATAGACAATGGTTTTGATATAGTTAAAACGGTTTCCTTAAGCATTCTTTGACATTTCATCCTCTCCACTAGCTTTGTTTACTCCCAAAATATTAATGATATCAATTATTTCTGATTCTTGAATTATAATCTCATTTAGTTTTGAATTAGTTAACAAATTAAACTGCGGTAATTGAGCATTTCTTTCATCAACAGAGGAAATGGAAGCAAAATAATCATCTAAAAAATCTGCTTTTTCTTTATCTCTGAATAAATATACAATGTCTCCATTATCTAATATAGATGCCAGAGGTGGTACAACTTCCGAGTTTTTATTCGTCTTCATGTAATGTTTCAATAATTTCCAATATTTGCGCTGATCACCTATATTTGCTTCATATATTATATCTTCGAGATTACTAAAGAAGTTTTCTCTTGCATGTTTTTTTTAAATGATTGACTTTGTTTCTCAGTGATTTATATAAATTCCAGTTCTCAGGTGTATTAGTACGGACATCCTTCTGTTTTTGACGATCACGTTGTCTTGAAACGTGCCTTAATCCCGAGTCATACCACGGTTTATCATTAGGCCTAATAGTAACAAGTTTTGATGGAATACATAATTTAACAAGCTCTATAAATGTATTTGTAAAAGTCTTACACGCTTCATGAACAGATCGATGTAGTAGCATGCTCCAGTAATAAGATGTTATAAGAGCGTTAAGTTTGGCAAAATCAGCCTTTTTATAGAGCCACACACGTCTTTTGTATGTGCATTTTGTTTCATATGTTAAAGATGAACATTGTCCTAAATCAACAAATCCGCTGTTGATAAGTTTTTAATTATTAAATATCATTATAAATACTATGTTTACTATGCTATTGATGTATGTTTAGTGAAAATATGTTTTAAAGATAAAAATCGAAAAGGCGAACAGGCATTGCTAAAAAATCGAAAAAAATCTAAGCGGGAAAACTCTTCCTCGTATAACCGGAAGTGACGTCATTGGGAACAAAAATAGCCATTAGTACATAGGGAAAGCACGCAAAAACAGTATAGTGTGTATGAAAATGTCGAAATTAAACTGTTTTTATCGAAATTCTGACAGTAAGTCACCGGCAACACCGCATATCTTGGTACATATACACTGGGATGATATTTAAAGAGATCGGTCTCCATCAGAAGTACGCCAAACACTTGTCGTTCACTAGACGACTGCTTCACTGCGCATGTCCTATTAGGAAAAGACTGTACGAGGGTAAACTTTTATTTTACACTTTGTTCTTACCTATCGATGATTGCAAGAAATAATAGACATGTTGAAATAGTGTTTGCGGTAGTTTTTAATTGGGTTATGAATTTGCTTTTAACAAAAAAATGCTTTTTAAACTAAGCAACTTTTGAAAAAAGGTTGCTCCTGCCTAATCGTGTTCATTTGTGTATAGGGGTAAACTTATTTTTTGCACTTTAATCGTACCTGTCGTTGATTGTAAGTAATAATAGACATATTAAAATAGTGTTTGCCGTAGTTTTTAAGTGGATTTTGATTTTGGTTTCAACAAAAAACTTGTTTAACTTGGCCTTTTTTTTCTAAATATCTTTTCCCCCTTGATAATCATGTTCATTTTTTTTTACGGGGTTAAGCTTCTTTTTTCCACCTTAATAGTATCGACAAATTGCAAGTAATAAAAGACATATTGAACTAGTGTTTGCTGCAGATTTTAAGTGGGTTTATGACTTTTATGGTAAGAAAAAGGTAATTTTTAAACTTGCCATTTTGAGATTTTTTATCGGAAAAATGGCGATCTATACATCTTAAACTTTAATTTGTTATAAAGGACCCTAGAACTCGATCTCGCACCATGGGGTATTGTACACTAGCTTATCATGTGTCCTTGTGTTTATTGCAAATTAGTGTGCGCGTGGGTCACTAAACTTTATGACAGGATGCTATGTAATATTACATACTTTTATGGCGTACGCTTTTTTTCACTTGCGGTAAACTTGCCTAACAACAGATCAAGATCTAAATCATCAACATTATCAAACTAGCCTTTTCGACATTCCTTTTCATGCGAACGAGCAACTTAGAAATGAGAGCACTTTACAATCATTCAGATGATTTTAATAGAGAATTTTAATTTTGACTAATTACATTTCGAGTCTGTCAAAAGCTTAGCTAATTAAAAGTTTGTAAATTAGGCGACTTTAAAACCGCAAAGAAACAAACAATATTAATGCGTTGTTCAAATTATCATTTACACGTTTGTCGGTTTTATTTTTTATTTATATGTGATTGTGTATTTGTTAAGCTCTCAATTGTTAGTTATGACAAGAGAATACATTAAACACGATATTTTTTATTTCACACAATGCAAACGAATTAGCACACACTGTAACTAAAATTGTTTTACATTTTAACAGGGCTTAATATGACGGGGATATGACACCACAGTACTAACGCTGTTATGTTCTGAAATAACTTGTTGTTCAGGTAAGGCTATCGATTATACACTGCAGTTATCGATTTTTACTAAGCTTATCGTGACGGGTAGCGAAAGACCTGCGGTGCTGCACACCTATTTACATTGCAAACAGACATTATATATCCATCTTTTAACTAGATTATTTTATATTTTATATCACCAGAAAGCCAAATAAATAACCTTTCTAATGATATAATTTTATTCCAAAATAATGGTTAGATAAATAGGCGATATCTCGAGATAGAAACGAAATAAAACACTTTTTGTTTGTTTCTTAACGAGTTTACGCAAATAACTGGGCGTCTTTTCTTGGCCATGGTACAGATGTTATAAAATACATACGTAAATGATGTATATGATGAGAAAGCTAAACAAATAATCGTTCTAGTGACGTTATTTTATTTCGAATAACGATTAATTAAACGGGAGAGATCGCGAGTTGGAAAAAGTTTCCCACGCTATATTTCTTTTCTCCAGCAATTTCGCAATCACCGTGCTATTTTATGCTTTTTGTCGCTGTATAAACAATATTTAATTACTATTTAAATGATATCTTCATCGTGATGGTGTTGATGCCTTTACAAACAAAGAAAATCTCGAATCGGCAAACAAAATATAACGCATATATATTTAACAACTGGCAACATCTTGAGTTGATTAAAATCTGGGATGATAATTAAACATAAAGCCCTGCAAGTACTAATACCACAAAATATGAAAAAATCTGAATCTTCTTTGATATTTGCCCATAACAAATATTGTTCTAAATTTGTAACAGGACACAACATTGTACCTGTTCTGGCTATTAATACCCACGCACCATCTCGCTATTGATCAGTTTTACTGCTTTCAGTAAAAATGCTAAGATGTGTAGTATCAAAAACAATATCTGATCGTTTAATATTCAATAATTCATTACTTCTTAAGAAACCTCCATATGCTAGCAAACATGCACATATCATTCTTTGGTTTTTCACATTACCCACACTGAACAATCTATTGAACATATGATTTAACATTTTAATTGTTACAGGTTCTTTCTTAGACATGTGTTTGCAAAGTTTCCCTTTTGCAGCCTCTAGAACATTTTTAATTAATAATGACTATGTAGGCGATTTTAAATCATACAGATCGTGAACCCATTTCACACTATAAAATGAAGCTATCACAGGACTGGATGAATTTGCACTTTGCACTATAGAACACAAATATAAAGCAAAATGAAATGCCTTAGCTGGCAAGATGTCCTCTTCTCCCAAAGAATTACTCAAAGCCCACTTCCTCCACCGCTCAAAACCTCTGTAATATGATTTGGTGGTACTTTTCGCGCGAGCATCTTTCAGTAGTTCCGGGATGAAGGTCACCTTGTCAGTCAATACATCTGGTAAGTCCTCTATTTCTTCTGCATAAAGCTGAAAAAATAAACGTATAATGCAACCTATATACATCATAATCAGTAAAGCAATTTAAATTATTTTCTATTGATATGCTAAACTTATTTTAATTGAACATCTCATCTTCAAATGCAATCATAAACCAATAAATCTTGTCATGACTGAACAGCCATGACCTTAATCAATCTGCCTATATCGTGTACATTTCAAATAATATACATAGCTCAAGGGAGACAACTACTATATATTTTCTAGAGTAGGTATTGCTCTAATTATTTCCCTTATTCCACAGGTAATGATCACGTTCGTGTAATGGTGTATTTAAAGAGACCAATTATCATATAAGACATCTTATCTATACACCCCATATTATCATGGAATGTCTGCCGATACAGTCAATATTGCATCTACCTAGCCAGTTGCCACCCTATGATATTTCAAGCATTTCTGTATACAGTATGCCTAATTTTAATCAGAATTATCTCTATACACCACCTATTATCCTAGCTTGTCAGCCAAGACAGTCAACATTCATATGTCTAACCAGTTATAAAGGCTGTCACCTATGATAGTAATAATAATTAAATCAATAATTTCTATACCTTAATTTCAGTGCAATTCCTCTTTATGCCACATATTTGCATGGCTCGTCAGCAAGATAATCATTTTTATATCATTTTCTATATATAACCGTGCCTTTAATACATAGCTCAAAGGAGGCAACTAGTATTTTTCTATGATAACTAATGCTCTAAATATTTCCCTTATTTCACAAATCCAAATAACTGATTTGAACGGTGTATTTTAAGCTGATAGCTTCAAATAGAAAACTTCCTTACTATGCACCCCACATTATCGTGAAATGTCAGCCAAACGAGTCAGTATTTCATCTTTACAGCCTGTTATAAAGGCTGCCACGCCTATACTATTTCAAAGCCTTTCTGTATATGCATACGTTCAATCGAAATTCTGCATAATTTCAAGCGAAATTCTATCTATACACCACATATTATCATGCTTGTCAGCCAAGACAGTCAACATTTCATCTGTCTAGCCAGTTATAAAGGCTGCCACACATTTATCCTGTAATCTATTTTATCCCTTTAATATTGTAATCTTAAAGCTAACATTCTAAAATGCAAGTT
The DNA here is from genome assembly GCA_037043455.1 of Cyrtodaria siliqua. Taxonomy (NCBI): domain Eukaryota; kingdom Metazoa; phylum Mollusca; class Bivalvia; order Adapedonta; family Hiatellidae; genus Cyrtodaria; species Cyrtodaria siliqua. The sequence goes on from JAWPHD010001602.1 coordinate 46,089, forward strand.
TTCGTTACCAAACATTTACATGCAACATAAAACTCTTTCTCAGTTGGTAAGTCAAACCAATCTATGACGTTTTCAATAAATGTATCGCCTAACAATGGCCAAAAATTACCAGATTCCCATAAAGGTATAATCAATACACCCTTAGCTTGATCCGTTTTTATTTTCCTTAATACTCTTGAAATAAGTACAATTGGTGGTACAAATAAACCATATTTATCACCCCAATTCTCTGCGAATGCATCAACCACTATACATCTTTCATTCCAGTACCTGGAATAAAATACGGGCAATTTTGCGTTATGACTAGACGCAAATCAATCTACTTCTAGCAGTCCCACTTACATTTGATGCTTTCTAAAATTTCAAAAGAAATTCCCCAATCATCTTTGTCAATAATCTTAGACAAATAATCAGCCTTTTCATTCAACTCCCTTGGAATCCATTCCACATCTAAACCAATCGACTTCTCAACACAAAATGAGAAGATTTTCAGGGCAATATCTTGTAAATCACCTTTCATGGAACCTTTGTTTTAACTATTATACTAGTGGCCTGACTATCAGTAAACCATTTCACTTTGTTACCACTGAGCATATGAACTAATGACATTAGTATTTTATAAACAGCTGTTAATTCCCTCCATGTAGACGATTGTTTACATTCTTCACTGTAGCACATACCATCAAACCCTGAATAGCCTGAACAACTGGCATCACTATACACAACAACTGGCATCGCTATACACAACAACTGGCATCGCTATACACAACAACTGGCATCGCTATACACAACAACTGGCATCGCTATACACAACAACTGACTGGCATCGCTATGCACAACAACTGGCATGGCTATACACAACAACTGACTGGCATCGCTATACTCAACAACTGGCATCGCTATACACAACAACTGTCTGGCATCGCTGTACACAACCACTTGTATTGCTATACACAACAACTGACTGGCATCGCTATACACAACAACTGGCATCACTATACACAACAACTGGCATCGCTATACACAACAACTGGCATGGCTATACACAACAACTGACTGGCATCGCTATACACAACAACTGGCATCGCTATACACGTTGACTGACTGGCATCGCTATACACAACAACTGGCATCGCTATTCACAACAACTGACTGGCATCGCTATACACAACAACTGGCATCGCTATACACAACTTTAGAGAATGATTCTATTACATTGACTTTTTTAACATTCATTTTGTCTAAAAAAATTCCCCAAAAAAGCCAACTGATCAATGCTCTCGTCACTTAACTTTATATAAGATGCCCATGAAAAAGCTAAACTTATGTCCATACTAATGTATCTTGTCATAATCTGACATATATTTCCAAGCACAATTGACATTGAAATAATCTGCCCAACAAAACTAGCTGCTGTCTTTACATGAACCCTTCTGTGTTTTTTAAAAAAAAAATCAACAGTACACAGTGTATTGTAAACTTTACGTATACGCCTTTCAGGAAAATGTAAACAATATGTCTCCGCATCAAGAATTGCTCCCAAAAATTCTAATCTTTTCACTGGTAACCAGAAAGACTTTCCTACTTTTGGTACAAAACCAGAACAGATCAAATCTGTTTTGATAGACATAGCCACATACGAACAACTTTCAAAAGTGTTATTACAACCGAACCCATCATCTAAAAACATCACTACCTTTTTTCCTTCACCCCTCCTCTTAGCAATAAAGGGACGTGTTACTTTACTGAATATGTAAGGCGCAGACCTAAGACCAAAAGGCAGCACTAAAAACTTATAAAACGTTGTTATCCCCAGCGCATCTACCCATGAACAACCAAAAAATTCTGTATGGAGTGGAAATATAGATATAAAATGGTAAGCTGAATGAATATCAAATTTGAACATAAAACAGTTTTTCTCAAAATAATTAAGAACAATTCTTAGATCTTCATATTTCACAGACTGTTTCCAAAGATGTTTATTCCCATGCTTTAAATCCAAAATCAATCTTTTCTTCCCACCATTTTGAACTGACACAGTTAAAGGATTGACAACATGTGGAATTTCCTCACATTTGACAATCAATCCCCTTATTAACAAATCATTTATAGCTTCTTGAACAAAATCTCTTTCTTTTAAAGCTGATAAATTGTTATTCAACAAGCACTTTTCTGGTGCAGAGAAAAAAGGAATTTTATACCCACTAACTATCGTATCTATAATAAAATCATTAGTTCCAATCATTATTATTCTTCAGCCAATCTTTCACAATGATAGATTTTTGACCTTGCTCGTATTCGTAGTAATCGTGTGTAAAGTCACAAGGCAAACAATTGTCATTAAATCTATAAATAGAATACTCATCTTTTAATGGATCGAACTCATTTTCGACTGTAAGGGATCTCGGGTTGTTCTGACTTCGTGCAGGGCCTGACTTCATAGGGGGCAGTCTCTCCTAAAGTGGGAGAATTCTCCGCAACCGAAGCAACTTCCTGTTGGTCGTCTAATGGCATTGTTGAAGGAAAGAAAAGGAGAGGTCTTCTCCGGTCCAGTATAACGTTGTCCCCCACCCAGTGTAATGCACTGCTCCCACTAGTACCCGGCAAAGAAGGAGGAACTGAAACACGGCTCGACACCTTGCTCGCATTATGTTGTTTTCGCTTACGCATCGCCCGATTTTCTGCTTTATTAATGTTCGTTTCATCGTCGCTATCGCTCGCCACTGGATTGATCTCGTATTGCCGGACTGTGTCGCAACCACCTTCTGAGGTGTCCGCAATCCTAATTTATTTATTTCTCTTTTTCAGTCTGTCACTGATGTCCCGTACAATCTCCTGCCCCTACACCAATTTATTGTTCTCTATAGCCCAGGAAAGCTGTGTGCACTGATCATCAATTTCAGAATTAAAGTTATACTGTATCTTATTACCTTCTCTTTTCCACGACAGTTTTTTCTCTTTCAACTTTCTCGCTTCCGACGAAACAGTCAACGTATTTCCCCTTAAATCGTCTCTGAGTGAATTTAGCTCCGTTTTTTGATCCTTTAATTGTGCCAAATCCAACTGTAATGTGCTGTTAATGGCATTTTCCGGAGACGTCGGCACGTGTTCATTTTTCATTTTAATTTTCAATAACCACGCCTGTAGTTGTTCGCTTCCCAACGCTGAATGATAGTTAGCCTGACTGGACTGGTCAGTATCACGTGACCATCATAACAACTATGAGATCTTGGGAGCCTTGGATTTTCCTTTCAGCCGGAATATTTTTTTTTCATTTCTTTAAAGCCGAGATTTTTATTTCGACTAGTACACTGGCCAGATTTTTCAACAACTTGAAAGCCAGAACATTTTTTTTTAGCTCTGTTTTTCCTTCGTCATCTCTTGATCGTCGTCGTTGTCGTCGTCTGCGTCCCTTGGTTAAAGTTTGTATGTAAGCTTGTATCTCCCAAACCACTTAACGTGATGAATTGGAACTTCACACATGTATTCAGCATCATTAGATGACATCACAGATTCTATAACTCATGCTTTTACTTTAACAAAATGATGGCCGCTTTCATACTTAGAAAACTCAAGGTTAAAGTTTGTAGGTAAGGTTGGTTAAAGTTTATATGTAAGCTTGTATCTCACAAACCAATTACATAATGGATTGAAACTTCACACAGTCTTGTATTCAGCATCACAAGTTGGCACGTGTCGGAGTCGAGTGATATAACTCTGACACTCTTGCTTTTATTTTGACAGAATTATGCACTTTTCATACTTAAAAATATTGGTTAAAGCTTGTATGTAATTGATGGAAACCTTGTTTATCAATTGTAATTTCACCAAAGTCGAGCGTCCGCACAATTGGCGGTGCTCTTGTTTAAGTTTTACTATTCGTAGAATAAGAAGAGCTGTTGTAGATCTACTCAACGTCTGCGTCGACAATGAATTTCAGTTTTTGCCAAGTCCAAATATTTCAGCAACCGCCGGTCAGTGAAACTTAAAATATGTCATCAGTACCATCAAGGCCACTGGTAGACACATGTTCCATAAATCTACATTGCATTTAAGCAAAAGCATGGCATTTTTCTTACTTTGAATTTCTGGTTTAAGTTCTTTTTTGACAAGTCCATGTATTTTAACAACTGAAAGTCGTACATCAACAAAACTTCAGTAAAGTTTGGAATATCAAGGGTACTAGTAGACACCTATTCCATATTAACTCTGTATTGAATTTAAGCAACGTTTAATGTTCCTTTTTCGACTTTAAAATTCTGGTTAAAGTTTTAATGAAGTCCTTGTATTTCAATAGGTGCTTGTTAATTATTAATACAACTTCAGTATTAAAAGTGTGGATGCTAGTAGACACATGTTCCATAACTCTTGATTTCATTTTAGCAAAATTACGGCCCTTTTTCTGGATAAAATATTTTCTGCATTGTATATTAGAAAAGGTGTAGCCACTTAGAATTTATTTTTATTTTATTTGTTGGTAAGTCCATTTCTTTCAATACCCACTGGCCATATACCGGTATCTCTGTCAAAGGAGCTTGACAAGTGTCATCGGAGTCATCAAGGACACTTACACACACGTTTCATAACTACTTTTTATTTCATTTTAGTCAGATGATAATTCTTTTTCAATTGAGAGTTTCTGTTAAAGCTTAATAATCAGCTTAATATATTTCAATGAAACTCACTGCATATATTAAATAACAATGGCAAGCCTGTAAATTGTATTAGCTGCATAAAACCCACACCTTCCCCACTCCTACTACACCACCACCACCACCACCACCACCACCACTCCAGATAAAAAGACAAATATTTGTTCTATTCTTTTTGGTTTCTCTTCAGTTACCGTAATATCTGCATCCTGTTCTCTTCCAACACTTCCCCACCCAACACACACTCGCTCTACATTAGACTCCCCCAATGAAAATATTGTACTATTTCTGTTCTTTTCCCCTATTCAGTAACACTTCACTTCTCCTCCCCACTCTCTTCAAGTTCATATTCTTTCTTGGGGATTGAAGGTCTTGTTTTGATATTGGGTATTTATGTTTACTGACCACCCTCTCCCCGCATCCCTTACACCCTCACCTCACCACCACCTAACCTTCACAATCAAGACTTGACCTTGTGAATGAACTGGCACCATGGTTAGTGAGACAGAAGTGTCGATGACCTTGTTTAAAATTGACTTTGAATAGTGGAGCACGCTGGCCTTTCGACAGCTCTTGTTTAATATGGATCTTTCCATATTTGGTGGAAGCTGGTTTTAATCTTTAGTTATGCTAGTTATGCTTGTCCTTCTCTGCTTTCTATGTGAGCCCCCTTTTGCTCTTCTAAATTATGTATAGGTTGGCTATTTGTTTGGTGGTATAAGGGATTGTCTTGTACTGGGCATTGACTATCATGTTACATACCGTTCTTATTAACACTGGCATATAGCGCATAGCTTTGTCTGTAACCTGACATTGCATATGCTGAAGCTGCTTCTTAAGTCCACTTACTTGTTGATGTTATTCACAAAGTCCATCGCACAAATGCCAGGACCCTTTGTTGTAATACTACCACTGCTTACCACCTGAATGATAGTCTTTTTTGTAATGTCACCCCAGTATAAGTTATACTGTCTTATGAATGCGAAGTCAAAGCAAGTATATATTTATTGGGATGTCCTATGCTGAACAGTATATGTATACATGCGCAAATGAAAATCAGTGAACATTTACGTAAATGGCGGACACAGTTTGGACAACTTCCTGAAAATTAGTTGAAAAGTTTGCTCATGAGTTCACAGCTGAAGATTCCGAAAGTATTTTCTAGGTGCTGAAAATATTTATTTTGCACAGAGAGAAGTAACAATGTTTTCTCATGTTTTATTTCAAAGGAATATTCAGCAGAACCAAATATCTTTTTCAGCCTTAGAAGGTTGACAAATATTCACTGTCGCCCTCACAGGATTGCAATATTTACATACAACCATGAGCAATGCATATCACATTTAGGCCATTATTTTTTATTATTTGTTTTCCGAACCATCAAGACAGAGAATTGCTGTAGGAGGAAGGGACAAAAAAAAGAAGGTAAAGCATAGTTTAATTATTTTATTTGAAAGGAAGAGAATAAAATGTTCTATTAAAATCTGGGAGGATGTAAAAAAAACAATAATAAACTATCAAATTCCCTTCGGAAAAATAAAATATTTCGTTTTGTCGTAAGAGGATTTTTTAAACGAATTATCAAAAGATAATGGCCTTATTACAACAATGACTTATGTATAACACATTAATTATAGCCATGACTTTATACGAATATCGCATTACTACCATGACAAATGTATACCAAATTACTAACATGACCACTTTATAACACTTTATACAACATATGTACGACCACAATTGCCAGTGTTGCCACATTTATTACATTCACTACCACAATTGCCAGTGATACCACATTTATTACATTTACTACCACAATTGCCAGTGTATATCACATTTATTACATTTACTACCACAATTGCCAGTGTATACCACATTTATTACATTTATAACTACCATGACTAATGCATACCATATTTATTACTACCATGATCTATGTACGTCACATTTATTACAACCATGAATACTATCACTGTCTTCTAAACTCATTTCAACTGGAAATTTAGATAAACTTCTGAGCAGAAGTTGTGTATGTAGCCAGATTGTGGTTAAACTTTGCCATGTTGAATCCAGTGGCTGATGGAGTAGATATACCTTTATCATAGACTGAAGAGGGAACCAGATTATTTTTTTCTCTAATTGGACTCACAGCCAGATTTTTTTTTTCCAAGAATGTGAGAGAAGGCTGGATTTTTTTTCCAAGAATTTCAGGGACTGTTTATTTTTTTTCCATCAAGTCAGAGCCAGGATATTTTATTTCAACAATTCAAGGGCCAGAATATTTTTTCAAAAAAAATCCCAGGCCCCCCCTCACCCCCACACACACACACCACACCCTCTTAACATAAATAATAATTCACTGACATCGTGAATCACTAAAACCCTTTTGAAATAGTTGTTGTTATATACAATTATACATAACAAATATATTGATAACAACTCTTCTCCCGGAAATCTCGTTTAATTTGGGTTGACTGAATCGGCTCTTTGCGTTTAATTTGGGTTGACTGAATCGGCTCTTTGTGCCAATATAACACTATAGTCGATGTCAGGCGAAGGTGCGCGTGACGTCACATCGTGTTTCGTTTTTGCCTTTGCAAAAACTTGCTTGAAAAAAAACTCGCCCACAACTCAAACATAATGAGATTTTCGTAGAGTTTCTCGACCTGTTTATTTGCATTAAAGTTGTTTCAGCATCCAATACGTTCTTCTAGCATAGATCAGCATGCATGTAGGACTTGAGCCTCGATTTATGAGAAAAACTGTAGATTATCCGCCAGATGGCGATAAGGCAGCGCCAGAAGCAATGCATATAAATCAACCTTGCATTCAAAAACAGTATCGAAAGTTGAGTTTGAAGGGTTAGATTGTAATTTAATGGCATATTAAAGAGCTAATTTGTCCCGTCTATGAGACGCTGATGGTTCATAAGCTTTAACATATAGACTTTTGGCTGGTGATATACCAAAGGCACCTAAGGCGAGTCGTAATCCTTGATTATGTATAAGATTGAGCATCTGCAAGTATGCCTTGCGAGTCGATTCATATACTATTGAGCCGTAGTCTAGCTTGGATCTGATAAGAGATCTATAAAGTTGTAAAAGTACTTTACGATCTGCTCCCAAAATAGTGTTTGCAACAACTTTAAGTAAATTAAGAGCTTCAAGTATTTAAGGTGTGGTATAAACGTTAATTTACGTCGAAAATAAGACCAAGGAATTTTGTCTCATCCACTACTGGTATTTGTGACCCATACATTGTTAGATGAGGGTCTTCATGACGTTAACATAGTTGACAAAAGTGCATACAATTATTTTTAGGTTTAGAAAATTTAAAACCATTTTCATCCGACCAGGTCAGAAGTTTATTGAGACATTGTTGAAGTTGTCATGTTCACGAATGTCAGAGAGGGTTGAACCCATTCGGACACGAAACTGTCTATCATCTAAGAAATTCTCTATACAATTTGGTATTCGGCCTCTAAGATCAAGGTCATAAACAACATTCATGATACCGTACTTCCATGCAGTATCATAAGCTTTCTCCAAGTCAAAAATACAGCGACTAGATGTTCTTTCTTTACGAAAGCTGTCCTAATAAATGTTTTAAATCGAATGCGATTGTCTGCTGTGTCTCGTTGGCGCCGGAATTCACTTTGATACTTTGTTATCAGTTTGCTGGACTCCAGGTACCAAAGGAGTCTCTCATTAATCATTCGTTCCATGGTTTTAGATATACAACTCGTTAAAGCAATAGAGCGATAATTTATTGGGTCCGTAAGATCTTTCCGGGTTTGGGGATTGGAATAACGATTGCTTCCCGCCAAGAATCGGGGAAGTTTTCTGTCACCCAAACCTTATTAAATATATCAAGAAGTGCAGAGAGACAGGTTTCAGGTAAATGTTTTAATAATTGATAATGGATATCATCAGGAACAGCTAATGTATCATGAGCCTTTTTAAGGGATTCTAGAAGTTCTTTAAGAGTGAACAGTTTTTTGGTATTTTTCCAATTGTTTTGACTTGAAATTCAGCTTCTTCTCTTCTTTTAGTTTCTTACTTTTTAGAAAATGTGGTTGACAATTTACATCAGAAGAATTTCTAGAAAAGGTTTCTGCCAAAGTGTTTGTAATATCTTTGACAGATGTAATATCTTCATTATCAGTTTGAAGATGATTTACAAAACTAGAATGACCTTTTCCGTTTATTTTCCGGACCATGTCCCACGTCTTCTTAAGAGATGAGCGACACTTCAGCCTAGACACATAAGATCTCCCGGATTTCCTCTTGCTATCTTTAATAGTTCCTATGTATCCTTCCCCTCTCTCTGGGGCGGCTCTAAATAACCTGTACTGTGTTGATGAGCCGTTAAACAACATTCAATTCAATTAATAGTACGACGGGCTTTCGCACGAAAAGCTCTAAACGTATCTAAATTATTTTGAGTTGGCCGCAAGTTAAAAGCCTTCAATGCAGCTTTACGATCGCTGACTGCCTTTTTGCAGTCATCATCGTACCATATTGGCGTTTTGGATTTGCCTAGGTTTTTGGAATAGTTTGATCAGCTATATCATGAAGGGTTTTGGTAAAAAGAGTAGTTGCGTCTTCGACATTCTCGAAAACAGAAAGCTTTAAGTGTTCCTCACAAAGAGATTGAAACGTATCCCAATCAGCTTTGCGAAGTTTCCATCGTGGCGTTTTTTTCGAGAAGTGGAGTGCCGATATTTTCGAGAAATAAAGGGGAAGTGGTCACTTCCACATAGGTCGTCACCAACACGAAAATTCCATCAAGAGCGTTGGATCGCATATTGTTAAATCAATGGTAGAAGAATGAGAGCCTGTAGCTGGATGTAAATAAGTATGTGATTTGTTATCATTAAAAAGACATAAATTGTTTTTTGGCTAAGAGATCCTCAACTTTCTTGTCTTTATCGTTTATCGTTTATATTTTTACAACCCCTAATGTAGTTGTGTGCATTAAAATCACCCAAGAGTATAAAAGATTATGGTAATTGTGCAACTAGGTTATTTAGATCTTTAAGGTCTAGTGAAGAACTGGGCGGTAAGTATAAGGGGAATATTGTTATAACTCTGTGCATCGTAACACTGACCACAAAAGCTTGCAAACCAGTTTTCAACGTAACAGTTCTGTGAGGAATGTTTCGATTCAATATAATCGAGAATCGAAACTCCTCCAGCAGCTTTACCACCTGTCTCACAAATATAGTTATACAATGAATAGTTTTAAAAGAGATCTTGTCACTAGTCTTCAAGAAAGTTACTTGAAGACAAAATGCAAAAGGGTTGTGTTTATTAAAAAGTAAGCTGATTTCAAAATAATTAGGTTTTAAACCTCGGCAGTTCCATTGAATGACCCTATTTGATTTTGATGTTACAACGGCGGAAGTACGGGTTTACGGCCTTTATGGTTGGCAGACCTTGGAGACTTTGGGAGTTCCAGATATGCTGAAACATCAACCTCCATCTCCAAGTCTCCAAATCTGTTGTAGAGTACAATCGGATCATCAGATCCTTTTGACTGCTTCCCAAAACAAATATGAAAAGATCGGACAGGGAAAGTAGTATTCAAGGAGGACAGTCAACCACAAAACACAGAACAAACACGCAAACAGACAAACAAGAAGGCAAAAGTAATAATAAATGCAAACGACATCACAAACACAAAAGGGTTGACAATAGGGCTACCGCCTTGGAACGGTCAGTGGCAAAGTAGGCCACTGGGGGCTTAAACCGCTTCGCTTCTAGGGTGCTCCAAACCTCACACTTACCCTACTGTCATCGCATTAAAACTCCGGGAGTTTTCTTGTTTCTTGCTGTCACGTCCGTGGCAGCAGTTCTGCTTGGAGAGTTCGTCGGATTTGACGAACTATTGGAAGAGTTCGTCGGGTTTGGTGGACACTTGGATGCACCAGAGTCCGTCGATTTCGAAATAGATGAAGTAGATGCAATAGGTGTAGGAGTTGTTGAGGATATAGTTAACGGAGTTTTATGCTTGGAAGCCACAAGAGGTTTGGGAGCTACAGGAGGCTTATTTAAAATGATTCACAGTTTGAGAGGCTGAAGATGTTTTAGAGGATTTCTGAACAGAGAGTTTAATAGTAGCTAACTTGTCGGAGTCTCTTGGCCAGGATAACACGGTATGCGCCGCGATAGACCTGGTAGCTGGTTTCTCAACCCTACTCGGCATACGATTTGCCAGATGGAGTGGGCGGAGTAAGACTCTCAACAAGTTGTCTAGCTTCAGGGGAAAAAAATGTTTTTCAGTCTTAACCTTCTGCATTTCCCTCTCGTGCTTCCACTTTGGACAATCCTTAGAGACAGCCCCTGGGTCTCCTTGCAGTTAACTCAAGAGGGGGATTTTTGCAATTCGCGAAGTCGCTATGACCCTCTTGGTCGCAAAGGGCACAGACAGGAGCAGCTCGCTTGCGTCTTTCTCTATGGTGACCAACGAGTTGACAGTTAAAACATCGAAGAGGGTTTGGAATAAAGGGGTTAACTGGTAGAATGATATATCAAGTCTTGATGGTCGTTGGAAGATTTGGTGTGCTGAGAGTAAGCACAAAAGTATTGGCAGGAGTTAGTTTGCCACTCCAGCTCGTACTGATGCGTGTTACCTCAGTCACACCTTGAGACTTAATATTATGAGTAATTTCTTCAAGAGTGCAGTTCTCCATTTCCCTGGAGCGTACTACACACTTTGAATTTTAAGGAGATTGTCAGAATGTGATTTTTTGGCACACTCAACAAGAAGTTTTCCATTATTGAGTTGTTTAACACTCATTGGCTCACGGCGATGCCAAGTTAAGAGATGGCAAAAGGAGAGAGTCTAGTTATAGGTTTGTCATCCTCTAGAGGAGAGATAATATTGAGAAAACGAGGCCAGTTAAAATGAGAAATATCAGATTCCTATTCGGACTCTTCTCGAAGTCGTTTAAAACCAGTAGGAGTAGTTTTTTTTGCGTGTTTGGGAATGGGAATTGATATTCATTCTCCACGCTTCTCACCTACCTCGGAGTCCAACAAGGGGACATTTGCTGTGGATATCCGACAGACAATGCCAAGAATACGTGAAGAGTATACTCATATAAAACTAACGCATCAGACCACCCATACCTCCGAGCGGACATAACCCCTTAACTAAAAAGTCGAAGAGCCGCACTTATGTTCCGCCTAAATGTGACATGAGTTTAGACATATAGCGTTCAGAAAGACATGATTAGCTCTAGCGCCACCGCCATAAAGGATCCTTTCTACATTATGTTATTTAGAGGACACAAAAAAGGGGGCGAGATATTAAACGAGATGGATTGAGAGAGATGTGAAAAACAAGAAGCTAGGATCCCGTATAGCTGGCGTGACAAACCGATTGATCAGATCGGGATAATCTGACCGCCCGTCTAGTTGAAGTCCAGACCAAAGTGGTGTGTTGTAACGCGGAGATAACTACCAGATTTCCACGTCACTCAACCACCAGGATTTCCTTCTCCAACGACACGAGCTGCCACCCACGGTCAACAGGTGGGTTACTTTTCGGGGGTGAGGGGGCGGGGAGGTCCTACCCCTCTGCTAAGTAACAAGCAGTCGGTTGATTCTCATCATCCCACCACCTGTAGATTAAGTTTCCTCTCAACTGCACAAAATGAAAAAAAGTAAATTTAGTTTTATATGTGATTTTGTTGGAGTTTGTGCATGTTTTGCATATCGTTTTAAGCGTCTTCGAACCACAATTTTGAAAATAACAATGTTTTTGCACAATTGTTTTTATTATTATTAATATTTTGTAAAAATGTAACCGTAATTTGGGCATCATACGACGGAATCTCAAGTTCTTTTTATTTTACGGCTTTGGAAAAAACAATTATGAAGAAGTGAACTTCAATGTCTACTCAGGCAGTGCTTTTTGAATTATGTCAAAATTTAATGTCACAATACCCATAACTTATAAAAATAAAACACCTATATTTTCAAATATATTACAATTTGTGCCTATTTTTACCATTGTCATTTATATCTTCACGTGCATGTTTGCACGGGATATTATTGAGGTTTGACAGCTGGATATGAGTACGGTTTTATGAATGTTTCATGCTGATCGGGAGGCGATCGCATAAGCAACCAACTTTAGAAACAATCATATAGCCACCTTGTTTTGTCAAATGCTGTATAAAAATCGTCCATATCCAGAAGAAAATTGCAATATTATCATATTTTTTGACGATTTCGGAAGTGCCAAATAACATACACCGGAAATTATAACCGAAAAAGTAGGTCCCACGTTGCAGGTGCAAATATGAAAGGATGTAGTAACTGTGTAATATTTATACAAAATTAGGATGCGTATGATCTAAAAATAAATACGGAAATAGAAAACTTTATTAAATTTGAAATAAAACCTCCCCATTTTACTCGATGAGTTTGAGAAGACTATTTCTGGCGTAAGAATACAATATTTGGTTAAATATAACAAGGATGCTATATTGCATGTTCATCTTTTACTAGAAACTTCACTTAAACGCGTGTACATCACCACTGTCTAGCGCAAAAAATGGCGACATGCAGTTCAACACGAGGTCACTTTCGAGGTCAAAATACGTAACGTTATATTAGTTGGCATGGGATTTTCGGCTTGGCACAGCCTTCAGTATATCAAAACAGAATTATTTTTATTATGAATTTTCATTTATTTCTCATTTTGAAGTAGCTTGAGATTACGTCGTATGATGCCCAAATTACGGTTACATTTTTACAAAATATTAATAATAAAAAAAGAAATTGTGCAAAAACATTATAACTTTCAAAATCTTGGTTCGAAGACGCTTAAAATGATATGCAAAACATGCACAAACTCCAACAAATTCACATATAAAACTAAATTTCCTTTTTTTTTTCATTTTGGGTAGTTGAGAGGAACCTTAATAAACTCCACATCTAAACATTAATCGTAAAGAAACTAACCCTCCAAATAACAGCAAAATTATAAATTCAATGGTAACTCTTAATTCGACGCTCCAATTTTGGGGATTCGTCTGGCTGAGTAAAGCCGTTTATGCGTATATAGAGTTCGGTTTCTCAAAATATGTAAGTTGTATATATACCTCGTCGTCAGTAGGTTCAGAAACGGTGTACATATATTGTAACATTTGGATGTTATTGGCGTAGATAATAGATGCTCTACAGTGTCGCTGAGCGGTTAATAAGGATACTTGAAAATATGTAAAATTCTTAAATTTTGACTTAAGAAATATTTTCTGCTTAATTTGTTTTATGAATACGGTCCAGCTGTGTAGCTTCATCCACATAACGAGCCATGGGAAATGAAAAGTTATAACATTTACTGGGACATATTTCTAATTGATGTTATTGTTCGATAGTCTTAAAAATAAAATGTCAATATTTTAATTACTTCGAATGTCATTTGTTTATTTAAGGGTGTGTCATACCAAGCTATATGGGCTACGGTTTTCATAACGCATTTTACCAAATATAGCAACATGTTAGGCAATATGCCAGTCTAAAATCTAACGATACTAACGCTAGCATAATATAATATACAGTCAAAGGATTTGTAAGAAAGGAAACAGTATTAAACTCTCGAAAATCCGGTAAACAAAATACGAGAATCCTCTCTTACTTAAGAAATAGAACATCGTTTACTGTGAATTATCGTTTAATATATCACGGTTTGGAGTTCAATTGTAAACAATAACTTAAATTATTGTTTACAACTGAAAGACATGCGTTACAATGCGCAATGCGCAATGCTTATTCTCCTAACGTTGCAAAAATTACAGTGATACATCGTTCAATATAACGAGATATTTTAAACTAGGCTATATAGTGCGGGTGTATTAGAATAATTATTAATCGAAACGTTACTTTGAATCCTTATACTTTATCCCACAGGTTATTCCATCAGAGCAAATGTTTTGAATATTTTGTTTATAACATGTGTATATATTGTGTATAACTTTATATATTAGTGTACTATAAAAACCAACCACTGACGAGCGTTGAGTATTGTGTGGCTGTAAAACGTCTCTCTGTCTACGATTCAGTATTTTTATTACTTACTGGTCCTTTGAGGTTTTCGATCACAACCATTGTGACTTTAAAGTATAATACCGCGAACGTAAGCCGCGATCAGAACTGCCTTTATATATTAGTGTACTCTAACACCAACCACTGGCGATCGTTGAGTTTTGTGTGGCGGCTGTAAAACGTCTCTCAGTCTACGAATCAGTATTTTTATTACTTACTGGTCCTTTGAGGTTTTCGATCCCAACCATTGTGGCTTTAAAGTATAATACCGCGAACGTAAGCCGCTGTTAGGAGGCATCGATCGGAACAGCCTCGACGATTTCCGTCACTCGGGAAGCCGACATTTCCCGAGTATGGAAATTGGCGAAGAGTTCCAATCGAGGAGGCATAAGACGTAATGCCGCTTAAATACCGCCCAGGAACAGACGCAATAAAACCGAGTCTGTTACTTTTCTCTCTTGTTTGCTTCTAAAGGATCCTCTTTTCAGTTTGTTTCGTTTTAAACGAAAAAAGGCGAGTATTCTTTTAAATATTGTTATGCACTTTCATAACATGGGTTGTACATATGTATTTTTTTTTTATTAAACTGTTATTACGCTATTGATTTATTTATTTTGCAATTTTATATACTCTTTTCAATTGTCTCAAATTCTTCTAAGTTTTTAACGAACTCCTGTTGTGGGTCGAATGTCGGTTTTACGATGCGATGTTATTATGGGATGCTCGATGGTACAAGTAAGATGCTCGATGGAACAATGGCCCCAGCAGGATTTCTTATTGTATGGATCTATTGCGAGGTTAATAACAAATTAGATATAAAATGTCGAACAGGAAATATAGCATTCAAGGACTACAGCCAACCACAAACGCGCACAAAAACAAACAACAACTACAAAGATGAATACAAGGAAAGTAGTGTTTTTTTGTCTTGCTTCAAAAGGATCCCATTTTCTCACCAAGATCCTCAGACTAGGTTTTATTGAGTCTGTTCATGAGAAGTAATCTAAGGCACACCACCTCTCACGCCCACTCGCACCGGCTTAAGCTGCATTTACTTTACAGCCACAACGTTTGGGCTTGATGATACCCAAGGATCAGTAAGTAATACCACTACTGATTTATTGTCGGGCGACCTTTTACAGCCGTCACACAGCACTTAAACAAACGCGAGTATGAATGTATGTCAATAAATACTGAAGAAGCCTTGACGTGAATAACCATTCTTTTCTGTACACTTACATATAAATGAAATAATGAAATAAGCGCCAACGCAGAAAAATGCAATAAGCGCCAGTGTGTGTTTTATATTATACTAATAAGAACTTCTAAACATCCCGTAGCATAACATTTCGAATTTCAACCGATTTACATACACATCGGCCATTTTAATGAAAAAGTTCATTTAGTGTAAATACTATTAACGTATGTAAAAACGAGTTTACATGATTATTAATAACTCTAATCAAAAATAGAAGGGCAAACTATATATAAGATACGTAACTCTGTATATTGTTTTCAAATGTTTTGTCCCCTTAATGGTTGATATGGATCTATTTACCCCTTTTCATTATTTATTGAAAGCTAGAGTATACGTACTGCGGTGACGTAATTTACAAAAAAACATCGTATGAGGTCATAGACCGCTATTGCATTTCCCATTGACTTATTGTTTAATGTTTTCCCATCTTACATGCGAACAAAAAAAAACAGGCTTGCCTTTTCTAATCCTGCTGCACATATGCAATATAGATAACAGTAAAAAGGAACTTAATTTCAGGCGACGACCTATTTGTAATGCCACTTCCATGTTCCAAGGTCAAGACCCCACACTTTTAGGGAATCCCCAAATAGATTTATGAAAATAACATATATTTCCTTTTTACTCTGTCATATCATAGAACCAAATCATATGAATGAAAGCTATTTTAAATAATAATCAGAAATACATAATCAATTCAACATACTTAAATTTCCCGCCTAGACTCTCCTCCAGTCCAAATGAAGCTTATGTATGGTTTAGACATGGGAGATTCCATATACTTTTTCTGACAATCTGACTGGCTGTTGCAAGAGGGTACAGTAACTATGATCTTTGGTAAAGTCGTATATCTTCACTTTTATTTATTCTCAATATTGTTTGTTTTGATACATGTGTTTGGTTGACTGTGGTCCCTGAATGCTACAGTTCATGTTCAACGTCTTTAATAACATTTCGCGCAATCTGGATGATATATTAAACATTGACAATACTTTCTTTTCTACTTTGATGCATTATATCCTAACAGGATGTATAAAGATATCCTCGCCAGATTATATTCTCTAACAAACAATGCAACAGTAATAGGCAATGTAAGTATAATACATACTGATCATGTATATATGGATATACAAAAACAACAACGAAAGCCAAAAAGCAAATACTAAATGACCCAGAGGCCTGTTTTGCCACTGACCGTTCCAAGGCGGTAGCCCTACTATTGTCAACCCTTTTGTGTTTGTGATGTATTTTGCATTTATTCAATTTAAAGTTGTTCTTTGTTTCTGTGTTTGTATGTGGAAGACTGTCGTCCTTGAATGCTTCTTTTCCTGTTGGATTATTATATTTACTTTGGCAGAAGCTAGAGCAACAAAGAAAGGATACGACAAGACAAGATTGAAGATAAGCATCAGACGCTACCATCCTTCGAGGATTTAGGGAGACCTCATCATAGGGCCCACAATCTGTCCTGTCATCGCACAAACTTCAACTTTGCAAAAATAATATTTCTGACACTGTCGCTTCTTTTTTCGATTTGCATCTCTTATTTGAAAATGGAGAAATAATAAGCAGAAGTTACGACAAGAGAGATATTTTAATTCAGATATTATTTGTTATCCCTGCTTAGACGGGGATGTCCCTAGAGCAACATCTTGGGATATATTTTTTTCAACGTATTCGTTTCTCTAGAGCTTGTAGCCGAGTTGAGGACTTGAATATTCGTAACCGTTTTTATAACTAAAAAGGCACTCCACCACGGCTACCATTTCCATAAACTTCGAAAAACATTTTCAAAATACTATAATCGTAACCTGCTTTAGAAATATAAAAGCAATATTAGAAATCTTCTGAGACATGGACTATCACTATTTACAAACTTCATAAGATCCGTGGTCATAACACTTTCATATTTTCATATATACACTTCCATATATTTATTATACTTGTTAAAAGGGTTATCAACAGAGGATATGACCCTATCGATTTGTAACATACATCCAATTTAGAGGTGGACCCATTTACAGTTGGTCACTATGCTTTTCTCTTTGATTGTTCGATGACGGAAGAGCTTGTGGACCCTATGATGACGTGATTATCTGCGTGTTACACTTACATTGCCTTATTGCCGCCTAGTTTGTTACAGGATATAGCCTGGCAAGGATTTCTTTATTTTCACTGTCCCGTTTTATTGGGATGAAAGAGTGAAGTTTGGTGCATTTTAGAACCTGGTTTAAACCCCCTAGCGGTCTTTGTTTGTCGTTCCAAGGGTAGCCCTATTTTCAACCTTTTTATGTTTGCAATGCCTCTTATTTATTCTTGCTATTGTTGTTTGTTTCGATACGTGTCAGCAGCCATTGAATGCTACATTTTTCTCTCTTGTCATACATATTGCTTATTGCTTCTCCATTTTCAATTGAGAGATGCAAATCAAGAAAAGAAGCGACACTATCAGATATATTAGCCTTACAGTAGCTATCCTGCCAAATAACAACACACCCGTTTATAAAAACTCTATCCAGGAGTTAAGGTCATATAATAAATAGGTTTATTAGGTTTATTAATGTGTTCTTAGAATACCTCTGATGCGTAAAATGAATAAAATGTAATCGACTCTCCTGTTTTGGAGTTTGGTCTGACTGGTTAAAACAGTTTATATTGTGTCTATTGAGTTTGGATTCTCAGACTATGTTAGTTATATATATATATATACCGACGTCAGTAGGTTTAGATACGGTGTATTGTGGCATTGTAAAATATGGGTTTTGTTAATTTATAGTTGACTTCCTTATTCAGCTGCCTTTGGCAGCTGATCATTATATGGTTTCTGTGTTTGTCTATGGTTAAAAGACTCTGCATCATATAGTCGACGATAAGCATGCCTTACAACTTCAATTCCTAGAGAACCGGTCTAAAAAACTTGATTGGTATAAACACATATTTTGTAATGTTGAAAGGTTACCATTTCTCTTGCTGAAATGACTTTTTCGTAAAACAGTCTACTGAAATGTAGCATGTAATCATTATTATTATTATATGTATATTAGCGACGAAATATTCACTAGCCTCTGTAGCGCAGTAGATTGAGGCGTCGTGTTAGTGCCGGGGAAGGGAGGGTTGAAGCTTGCTGATTTCTTTTTTTATTATTTATTATTTTTTCATTATTTATATTTTCATTATTATGGTTTTCATTATTGCTAATGGTAAGGTAGCAACATTTCCTTTACATTTTTTCACTTTGATAACGCAATCTTATAATTACACATGATAGCAGTGACCAGTTTATATGTGTTGTAATGCACACGCTAACGAACACGTATCCCTTACATGTGAACAATGGGATTTGTTCTACTAGGGAACAAATACTAATTATTTCAGGGGGTGGAAATCAGAGGTTATTATGAACGTGTAATTCTAACGCATACGCCTCTTTGCAGTGACCGCCATTTGCTCAGTATCGATCGGTTTTTGTGTTCTAAAAATCGGTATTTAATTGTTATCTCCAAACTACTTGTTGATAATACGCATCAAATATTAGTGTTGAATGCTTGTTACATGTCGGTATACCCTGTTTATGTTCGCAACGGCTATTGTGCTACGATATTGACAGATAGAAATTCTCAATCGGAGAATGCAAAAGGAACGACAACTCTGGTTATTGGTTGGAATTTGGAGTCGTGCAGGATGGGAGATGACGTTTGCCAAGGCTGTGAACTTATTTAGACATAGAACAATTATAAGTATGTGTAACATTATGTTTAAATAATATCCGACAGGTATTTAAGTGGATAATAACAGTTTTGAAACAGAAGTGTTTATTTCCGATTCTTCTGTCATAGCCTAACAGAAGTACGACACTGTATGTGCTATTGCTTTAAATGAAAGTTGATTTTGTCAATTCTGTATCGAACACAAGTCGACAACAAGTCGACAATATTACAATATTGTATTAAAGAAAATCGTGGATGTCAATTGTTGGGTCATAGCCTAACATAATTCTTTCCAAGTTAGCGGTACAGTGTTACAATTGGAAACCACGGTATTTAAATGCTATCTCGAAACCAATTGTTAATACGCATCAAGTGTTATTGAATGTGTGTGTCGATGGGCACATCAATTTCATTAACATCATTCATCCAGTATGTTTTGGTCTTGTCGTATATACACATTTAGATGACTAATATAATTATTCGAATAAAAAGTAAATAAAATATATTCATTTGTAAACTACTAAATGTGTTTGTTTTATCGTTGATAAAGCGGCCGGGACATGCTGGATGGTGGATGACCTTGCCAAGGCGGCGATATAACTTTGCTTCAGTCCTAGAAAAATATTATAGTAACACTTTTGTTTAAATTATGTACGACAGGTAGGTATAATATTTAAGTAAGAACTTCCATTTGTCTGGATAGCCTAACATAAGTATGGCATTATATAGGGTGGCATTGCAAGCTCGGCTATCGCGTCAGAATGTTGCAATAGTGTCAAACGAAAGTGTTGATGTCGATTTCTGGGACATAGCCTAACATTATTCTATAAAAAACAAGCAAAAAAAAAACAAACAAAAAAAACATATACATATAATGTTCTGTTATTGCATATTAAATTTGGTAAATTTATTGAAGCTCACGACAGTATTAAGGATTCATAGGGGGAAGGAAAAAAAATAATAATAAAAAAAAAAAAATAAAAAAAAAATAAAAAAAAATAAAATTGTTTTATAAAATAAAATAAAATAAAAAGATATAACAATATATAAACCTTATTAAATATATAAACCTTATCCTGTCTTATTGGAGTTGCATCATTACACCATTTGCCACTGGTTTCATGCCAAAAAGGGTATCGTAAAGTCCGTATGCTCGGGGGAGTGCAAGCTACAGTGGATCTGAAGATAATGGTTCTAACGGCCCTCTAGCACTTTTGACCAAGTAACATTGGTCCCGTGGCATAACTGGGAACAATGGACATACAATCTGCATTTAAACGAATGCAAATCAATTTCATAGCTTTTGAGTTGTTGAGTTATAAAATATTTTATAGTTGTAACCAATATTATAGTGAGGAAATATGCTTTTTATATTGTGCTTTAATTTCTGTATTTGCTTTACCTTCACAGGGATAAATTACAGGGTCAAACATGTTTTTGTTTAGATAAATTTGTCAGGTGCTTTTCATTTTAGCAATTTATTTCAGTAAACAGTTTTGCCGAAAATACAGTCTAAGAGCCCATGATTTATGTAAAGCCACACGGTTTACAGCGGGATTTCGTGGTATCTCAAGAGTTTGCGGGAAAATGTTTAATCGTGTGATTGTGATCATGGGAAGTCAACCAGGATCAGAATGTGTAAGGCAAAGACGCAGACTGCGAGTGTAGTAGCCAACTGGGATCGCAAATTTGTGGCTAAATGAACAGATGTCACAACGCTAATGGAACAGGGCTCATTTTTAAACACTTTATTATGGCTTTTAATTCAATTAAAAACTACGGCAACAACAACAGATAACAAAAACAAAGAACATACATTATTTCTATTCACTTTAGAGAAATATGCACTTTCTACAGTGGTTGTCGGCAACTGGCATAGAATTAAAGTGAATTGAATTAAATTGGGTTTTACGGCGCACCAACACATTAAAGGTTATATGGCGCCTAACAGGAATGAATTAAAGTGGACGATATTCTTAGTGTGTATAAAGTGGTGCGCTTCTTGTTGTCGCAGTTACAACAAACTGGTATAAATTGTGACTTTTTACACTTTGAGTATGCAAATGCATGGATGTTGGTTAACGAATATACTCACTTTACACCAGGAATCTGACAATGGCTGAAAACGGTATATACTACCCGTTATGTTATTTTACACCAAGAGTGTGAGTATGTCGATGAGCATGTCGCCAGTACTTCGATATCTCCGCCCTAGTGTATTTCAAAGTATATTGACAATAGGTTATAATACAACTGATGTGCTTTATTATTGAAAACTGGCGGCGTGTTGGTTGCAGGTCTATCCTATTGTTCTTTTGTCAAATTGATGATAGATATATGTCACAGTTTGTTTTGCTTCTTACAGATATTTTTTACTTACTGCTGTGTCTGCTGCTGCTATAACAGTACAACTAAATATTTTCGTCTAGCAGTCAGCTTTACACATTTATTCTGTTTGCGTATAATGATCTTTTCATTCAGTGGCTGCTGTTTTTATACAGAGTGGTGACTGATGCTGTTTTAATTATAATTAGATCTCTGTGTTACATTTCATTTTACGCCATACCTTGCACTTCAGTTTGTGTCGCCATCACGATGTCGAAAGGCCAATCAACAATGTTCCTATGTCGAATAACTGGGTATTGGACATGCGGTTGCGAGACGTACCATAGAGACCTTCAGTAGTTGGTATCACATGTTAAGCTCTCCGTTTACAATTTTCTAGTATAAATGATAGCCAGGAACAAACATTTGGACCTGGTTTATGAACTAAGTTAATTGCAGACCAGACTCGTACTATGAAAGCCAAAGTGAATATGTCGCGCGGAACTGTATACAATTGGGTTCCTGCCGTTTTTGATCGAAGAGTTTATGGATATTTAGTTTTCTATTGTGAATGTCAAAGTAGGCCTATAACACTTATTTTGTGTTGAATTTGGAAATATATATTGAACTGCTTAATTTCTTGCCAATGAATGTATATAGTGGCATTTTGTAGATGATGCTTTGTCGCCTGGTAATTTGTATTTCTATTAAGGATGATAAATAGTGGGGCCTGCCCAAACATTATTTTGACTTGGGTTTTTTAAATTAATCCTAACGAAGCAAAAGTCGATGTTTTTTTATGTTAAATATTGAAATCTTATAAAAGTTCATTTGTTTGTTGTTTTTAAGACAATGCTGTATTGCGATGATGTACACTTATTTTATCAAGGCAAGCCTTGTTTGTGAATGGTTTACAACAAGGAATTCAATGTTTTATAAGTTAATTTGAAGAAATTATACATTTAAGCTTGGCTGTGTCTTGGCAATCGTATAGATACTTTTTATATTTACCCTATTTGGGTTATATAAGCTCTCCGTAGCTATTTTATCGCAACAGACTGTTGTTGAGCCTTTTTGTAACTTTTATAAATTATTTATAAATTATGACATGACACAATTGCTTCATTGGTTGAAGTATTTCTGTTATACCTCTTTGGAGGTTTTTGTTTGCGCTTTTTGTAGCTTTTTGTATATGACATGACACAATCGCTTCATTGGTTGAAGTATGTCTGTTATACCTCTTTGGAGGTTTTTGTTTGCGCTATTTGTAGCTTTTTGTATATGACATGACACAATCGCTTCATTGGTTGAAGTATGTCTGTTATACCTCTTTGGAGGTTTTTTGGTTGACTTTTAAAGTTTTTTTATTTTGTTTATGTATATGACATAACAATCGCTTCATTGGTTGAAGTACGTCTGTCATACCTCTTTGGAGGTTTTTATTATCTAAGCTGTGTTCCGCTTCCCCCACACGCGGCGTGTGGCATGACACAATCGCTTCATTGGTTGAAATATGTCTGTTATACCTCTTTGGAGGTTTTTTGGTTGATTTTTAAAGTTTTTTGATTTTATATATGACATGACATAATCGCTTCATTGGTTGAAGTTCGTCTGTCATACCTCTTTGGAGTTTTTTTTTATTATCTAAGCTGTGTTCCGCTTCCCCCATGCGGTATTTCGCGGACACAGCATAGTGTAGTTAAAATATTCTAAGAACTTTGTTATTTTCTATGCAAGAAGTTTTTAATTTTAAGACGTGTCTTTGTGAACATCTGTTCCCAGGGTTTACACTGTGCAAGAAGTTTTCAATTTTAAGACTTGTCTTTGTGAACATCTGTTCCAAGGGTTTACACTGTACAGTGGTCAGTTAGAATTTAAACTTAGTTTGGACTATGAACATTGGATTTACCTGAAATGTTCCAATTTGATTAACTACACATTTGATGAATGAGGTCCTTTGCATTTTAAACATTCATGCTGACCTTAGTGCAGAAACCCTTTATATTGAATTCAAAACAGGGCTTATCGGTGTTGTTGTATTGGAAAGGGTTTTCAACTGTTTGGATTGATGGCGACATACCCAACAGCTAAAGTTCCCCATCAATAACAGCCCAGCTTGATGACGGATTGATGACGGATTGGCCACTTTCCTTAACCGAAAGTTTTCGTCATATGAACACCACCCGGTTGCATAGCGCCTTGCCGCCAGTCTTATGGTGTGCATGTTTAATGCATGAGGTTTTTCGCCTCCAATGCAAATCAAAAAAGCATCGGTCCATTTTTCTATCGACATGGTTTTGTATTCATTGGTTTTATTAACCACCACAAGTTCACCATTTATTAACTGAATGGTCTGTTTTGGATCTAAATTGGCTTTGGCTAATAACGAACTTAATTCAATTAATTCCCCATTCCATATTTTGCATTTAATTTGCTGGGGTACTTGTAATCCAATGTCCCCACATACAGACTGAAATGGGTTAACTGAATTTGTTTGATTACATTCGTTTCGTATGAAACGTCTCTCTTGGTTTTCTTGTATCTGTGGAGCAGTATTGGGTTCGTAACCGGTTGGCCCTTGTTGCTATGGCAGGGGGTACTGTTGATGCTGCTGGGGGAACTGCTGTTGCTGCTGGGGGAACTGTCCCTGATATAATTGTTCATGCTGCGCATATAATTGTCCATCAATTTGATGCTGGGCATACATTTGTAGTGCTGGATAGTGCACTGATCCTGCCGGATATGATAATTGCTCTTGATATGGTTGAACCTTGGGAGGAGCCATCTGCATGGGAGGAGCTCCTGGAAAGTGTTGAGGTGGTTGGCCAACACGGATATATTATTCTTGAGGGGGAACACCTGCTGGTTGATTCAGGATTGGTGCAGGTTGTTGATCTGGTTGTGGTAACTGTTGATCATGTACCCTGCACTTCGCCACCAGCTGGTTGGATACGAGGATGAACTCTCCGAGCCCTCCGTTGTTCAACCTGCCTTCGTAAACGGCATTTGTTGTTCACCGCTTCTTTGACGAAGTCTTGGCATTTTTTCAGGGACATTAAAATAAAACAAATGCTCATAAATTCTGTCCATAATTGAACATTATGATACTGTTCAATCACCCGCAGATCTACTAAATCTATTATCTGTGAGCGGTTGATAGGAAAGTTCATAATGGTAAAATTGTGCAATAATATTTCGAGCTACATTGACTTTGCTACTGTAGCGTAAACGTCCGCAACGAAGGTAATCAAACATATTCAGTTACATCTTTAAATTGAGTCAGTTTTATCTTAATTTTACATTGTTAGCAACAATTATCCCTACGTGCTGCTAGAAGGAAAATGTTAAACGCTGAAATAAAGCTTTCCCGATATTGATGACGCATTTTCATAACTACGCAAGTTCTATCTACTCCGTTGCTATGGCGACCGTCTGCCGATTAAATTGATGTGTGATTGGTCACAATGTACAGATAGGCAATGTTTAAAGCAGTTTGAAACAATTTAAATATATCGTAGATCTATTAATTTTAGGCACACATGTATCGATGACCCATTTGTTTGTACTTTTCATATATACCCATATTGTTTTGCGGACAAGTAATGTCACGTTTTTCGATGTTTTGATCGAGTGTCTGGCTCCAATTTGATTCCTTTGTTCCCAACATTCTTATGCAGCGAGCATTTTAAATCTTAATGCATCGTGTTGAGTTGTGTAGTACAACCAAATTAAGTTCAGAAGCTTATAACGCCGGTATGAAATAAGTTATAAAATTTAAGTTTTTAATGAAATATTGTTTATATAACTATAAAATTGTTAATTTTGTATCCATGAACATTTACAATCAACTTACTTGGTCCGTGTTTTTCCAGGTTATCAAGGGAGCTAACTATAGATGATTTTTTTTCTCATTTTTATACTTAGCAGTTATTTCCCCTTTTATGATAATTCAAATTATTTGCCATTTTACGCCTTCATAATTTGGAAAATATGGAATGGTGTTATTCCACTCCCGCATCATACGTTATGTGATACATATAGATATCGGTGGTAATCTACATTCACACATACTTTGTGTTCTTACTTTAATTTCGAATAGGTGGTCCACTACTCCAGACTTTAAAGGCTCTGAGTATTGTTTAATCACTCAGGCTGTCTGCTTTTTAATTTAGTCTTTTGACTGTGATAATCAGGCTTCATAACCTTTGCTCCCAACAAAATTCCATTTTGATTATTTCGCCCATTGTTTTCTCGCAGTATTGAGTTTTGCTCAACCCGGAGCTAGAGGGCGTGAACGGTAGCTTTCATTTAATTACTACCGTTCATGAACAGTCTCGACCAAACCGAGACTGCAATACTTTTGTTTTTATATTTATCGTGTTCGGCGATTTCCAAATGTCCCCTGTCATGCTCCTTTTATATTAAGGCCGAAGATTATTGCATAACATTTTACTGATAGCACGGAGTTATACATCCTTTTTGATTTTGTATCTTCTTGCATTTAAACAAATTGAATGTTGTGTCGTCTGCAGATTTAAATGTTCGTCCTTTCAGATTTGTCGTTCTTATAGATTTATTAATATGGTCACCATTACATTGTGTTCATCAAATTTAGAAGCTGTATATATAACTGAATACATCTAATTACAATAGACTGACGAGCGGCCAGAAGTTAGCATGATATTCGACATTCGACATTCGATATTCAAGTTGAATATCGAATAACAAAAAACTCGAGATTTGTTATTCAATAAAAAAAAATCTGAATATCGAAAAACAAAAAACTCGAGATTCGTTATTCAACCAAAAAATCTGAATATCGAAAAACAAAAAACTCGAGATTCGTTATCCACCAAAAAAAATCTGAATATCGAAAAACATAAAAACTCGAGATTCGTTATTCAAAAACTAAGTTTTGAATGTCGAAATACAAAAAACTCGAGATTCGTTATTCAACAAAAAAAATCTGAATATCGAAAAACAAAAAAACTTGAAGATTCGTTATTCAAAAAATAAGATTTGAATGTCGAAAAACAAAAAAACTCGAGATTCATTATTCAACAAAAAAATCTGAATATCGAAAAACAAAAAACTCGAGATTCATTATTCAACCAAAAAAATCTGAATATCGAAAAACAAAAAAACTCGAGATTCGTAATTCAAAAAATAAGTTATGAATGTCGAAAAACAAAAAACTCGAGATTCGTCATTCAATAAAAAAAAATTGAATATCAAAAAACAAAAAACTCCAGATTCGTTATTCAACAAAAAAAATCTGAATATCGAAAAACAAAAAAACTCGAGATTCGTTATTCAAAAAATAAGTTTTGAATGTCGAAAAACAAAAAAACTCGAGATTCGTTATTCAACAAAAAGAAATCTGAATATCGAAAAACAAAAAACTCGAGATTCGTTAATCAAAAAATAAGTTTTGAATGTCGAAAAACAAAAAAACCGAGATTCGTTATTCAACAAAAAAATTGAATATCGAAAAATAAAACAACTCGAGATTCGTTATTCAAAAAATAAGTTTTGAATATCGAAAAACAAAAAACTCGAGATTCGTTATTCAACAAAAAAAATCTGAATATCGAAAAACAAAAAAACTCGAGATTCGTTATTCAAAAAATAAGATTTGAATGTCGAAAAACAAAAAAACTCGAGATTCGTTATTCAACAAAAAAAATCTGAATATCGAAAAACAAAAAAACTCGAGATTCGTTATTCAAAAAATAAGATTTGAATGTCGAAAAACAAAAAAATCAGATGCGTTATTCATCCAAAAAAAAATTGAATATCGAAAAACAAAAAAACTCGAGATTCGTAATTCAAAAAATAAGTTATGAATGTCGAAAAACAAAAAACTCGAGATTCGTTATTCAATAAAATAAAATTGAATATCGAAAAACAAAAAACTCCAGATTCGTTATTCAACAAAAAAAATCTGAATATCGAAAAACAAAAAAAAGAAAAGAGATTCGTTATTCAAAAAATAAGTTTTGAATGTCAAAAAAACAACAACTCGAGATTCGTTATTCAACAAAAAGAAAACTGAATATCGAAAAACAAAAAACTCGAGATTCGTTAATCAAAAAATAAGTTTTGAATGTCGAAAAACAAAAAACTCGAGATTCGTTATTCAACAAAAAAAATTGAATATCGAAAAATAAAACAACTCGAGATTCGTTATTCAAAAAATAAGTTTTGAATATCGAAAAACAAAAAAACTCGAGATTCGTTATTCAACAAAAATATCTGAATATCGAAAACAAAAAAATCGGGATTCGTTATTCAAAATTTAAGTTTTGAATGTTGAAAAACAAAAAATTCGAGATTCGTTATTCAGCAAAAAAAAATCATGCCTCGTCTTGTTGGATAATATTGAATTTTTCAATTTAAAAAAACTCGAGTTGTTGAGATATATATCTATAAATCGATACATTTATGTCGCCAAAACACGATGTTATTCAATAAATGCAAAACATATACGTTGAAATGGTTCTTTAAGTTACAATAAATCGTTTTTAGTGAACTTGACATTTTTTCTCTTCTTTATATCACGTTGAAACAAAACAAATAAAAAGATATCAATATAAAGGTGCTCGACCTAATGAGTAATATCTGTATTAAACGAGATATTTATCGGATATACAGGAGATATTTATTTCAAACTATGTACAGTTTGTCGATTATGTGATATAAATAAAGCTTCTGATTTCTTTACTGCACTATGTTACGTGTATTCTAGTCTCGGACAGTTTGTTTGTTTGTTTGTATGGTGTGTTACGTCATTGTCAACACATGTAAGGTTGTATATATGACGGTCGATTTGTTTGTGGTGGAGGCAGACCACCCACTTTTCCTGGGTAGAACCAGTACTGTACACCTCCCCGCCATCCTTAAGAATCAACACTTCCTCACTTACAATTCGAGCTCCCAGTGGGATTCGAACCCTCAGCGGTGAGAGCAGAGAAGGTTTACAACGCAACGTCGTTAATACCTCGGCCACGGAGACGTTAGTCTCGGACAGCCA
Source organism: Cyrtodaria siliqua (assembly GCA_037043455.1). Classification (NCBI taxonomy): domain Eukaryota; kingdom Metazoa; phylum Mollusca; class Bivalvia; order Adapedonta; family Hiatellidae; genus Cyrtodaria; species Cyrtodaria siliqua. Next base: position 75,122 of record JAWPHD010001602.1, read on the forward strand.
AAACCGTATGATGTATATGTCCTATATGTCTTACATGCAGATATCGATCTGGGCAGATTAGGCCGACAAAGCGCCCACTAGCGATTATCCGACTGTATTCGCCAGTTTTTCACGCAAATACAAGTCAACGTTATGTTGTAAATAAAGCTACTTCAGGGTGGGCTGAGGTGGGAATGGGGTAGCCGGAGAGGGTCCCATAAAAGGATAACAGCAAACTGAATTTGATGATAACAGATAACAATGAATTAACAATACTAGAAACAGTTACAGTAAATAAAATAAAATAACAATCCTAAATCTTACATTTTACGATAGGTGGTGGAGAAGGAGAGAGAGGGATTGGGGACAATATAAATAATTAACAGATAACATTAAATTAACCAATAACGGATAACAATCAATATTATTTCAAAATAACAGATAACAAAGTATAAATTTCGCAAATTACAGCATAACACAACAGTTAAGTTACACTTGTTGACATCACGTGCTGCTTCTCATCAGTTAAAAGTAGGACATTTTAAATTTTAAAACGTTTAATTAATATGAAAATGCGTTTATTGTGAAAGTCACATAAAATCTCTCCAAGTCTCGCCAAAATCTCCTCTTACACAAGTGACAATTTCAACCTAACATTTTCCCACAGGCCTTGGTGCTGTTTCCCATGGCTGAATCCGTGTAGACCATTTTCAAGCTAATGATATACATGTATTAGTTATTTTCTGAAAAAGAAAAAGCTGTTCCGTCTGTGAAAAATAACAGTGAAAATATAACCTATGGCTCACATGTAAAAACATAAACAAGTAATATATAAGTTTTACTGTAACCAATAGGGTAAGAGTAAAGTTTGTTGCACTAGTAGATATAACCTGGTTTAACCACCCCGTCCGCCCAACACACACACACACACACACACACACACACTCTCTCTCCACCTCCCATTGTCCTTTATTGCCATTTACCGTTCCAGGCGGTACCCCATTTTGTTACCCCTTTATGTGTGTAATGTCGCCTGACCGCAAGATTGAAGATATAAATTAAAAGTGATCACTACTTCCAGGATTTAAAAACTAACATTGTTCAATCAAGATCATACACGTTATCCATTATGACCTCGTTTTGATGTCAACATTTTTAAAGAAGCCTCGTTTGACCGGCATGCTCCGATTTCGTCACTACACTATACTTCGCGGATTCAGAAACAAGTCCTGGGGGGAAATGGATGGTTGAAATCGCCACTCACCTTAGGGCTATTTTGGCGAGAATTTGAGAGATTCTATGAAAAAAGTATTTACTATTTAGTTAATTACATGTCAGTTTCTTACTTTTAACTTATGAGAAGCAGCAAGTGACGCCAAATGTTTCACTGGTGCATTGATGACGCCAGCACGCAAACACACCTGCTAAACGCACTCTGGTACAGCTGTCTGTGCCGTGAGTGCTACTCACTGATTATATCGCATGACATTCAAAACTGTGACATTCCAAAACGGCCTTCCCGCATATCAATCATCAAAGAATATCATTGATATATAAGAAGACCTATCGGATACCATCACGTCAAACGTAACACTGCAGATGATACCACAGTGTACCTGGCTGTCTGTAGTTTCCAAGATGCTCAATTTCTGTAGCGTCACCTTGACAAACACTTTATATCTGAAGAATAATGTGATATGGCGTTTAATCTATGTAAGTGTACAGCCATCCATTTAACTTGATCTAAAATTCTAATCTCATCAACTTACACATTGCATGGTCACATTAGAAACAATAAGCAGTGCCAAATACCTGAGTGGCAACATAAGCAGTCATCTTACATGGAACGATCATATAAAGAAAGGCCAGTACTTTAAGCAACAGAACTCTGGGCTTCTTTAAGCGCAATATCTGAAGTAAAAACACAGCCGGAGTCCTCATGCTCAACACAGTATAGACAAACAGTGATGATTTGACCAAAGGCTAGTGGATTTGACAGCCTAGATAGCCTCGTAAGAGGCTAGATGCATGTAGGCATTTGGATTGCAACTAGTCATTGGCTTCAGAAAGTTGTCAGTTCAGGATGTCAAGCATATTGTGACACTATATTCATATGAGAAATCATTTTGCAACCAACCGTCAGCTCTTCGTCAAATTCCTATCCAGTTTGTCTATATTGTGTCGAGTATGACTAGACTGGGGAAGAACATCGGGACTAGTGCCTTGTACGCAGTTGATCTTATGGCTGCTTTTTGCGCTTTTAACAAGCCTACAGAGTTATGTTGCTTGAAGTATTGACATTTGGACATGATCTTTTCGGATAAGATCAATAAGTATGTTGACACCCATGTATTTAGTACTTCTAATTGTTTCCAGTGTGTGACCATGCAATGTGCAAGTCGATGGGATTTGTGTTTTGATCTTGATACATGGATGGCTGTGCACATACCTGGATTAAAACTCTATATCCCATTCTTTAATCAGATAGGGAGAGTTTTTTTAAGGTTTCACTGCAGAAATTGGGCATCTTAGAAACTAAAGACAGCCATGTACACTTCGGTATCATATGTACAGTCTTACATTTGATGTGTCTTATCTGGTCATTAAATCAATATATATGAGGAATAAGAACGTACCTATAACTGGGCCTATTGGTACTCCTGCAGTAACTAATACTCTATCGGAATCTTCGTTGTCAATGATTACCTATTGCAGTTTTTCAACACGTCCATATACCCGAAGTCGTCATGTACTGGTAAACATGAAAGAAGCTTCAGTGTGCGGCTGAAGCTTTAAGGTATGGTTGTGAATAACTGACTTTCAGAATTCCATTTCTATATATCGGAAAATAAAACTAATTGATCCCTAAACTATCCCTCAGGAAAAATGCATCTCCATTTCGTTATCTGCGCAACGCTGATTTTATTTGACGATTGAGATGATAGAAGACAGTTTTGGAATGTCACAGATTTGAATGTCATGCATTATTGTATCGCAAACGTTATCACGGGGTAACACTTCGAAAGGTGTGCAGATTTTTTCCGACCACGACAGATAAAGGGTTGCGTTACGTGCCTTTAAGGATCTCTGTTTAAATGAAGTTGCTTAGATACTGTGAACAGGTGTCGTAATTTGTGTTGCAATTGTATTCATGCATAGGGAGAGTTTAAATTCCCAAATACGGAATGAGATTACACGAGAGCGATGATGTAAATACTAAAAATGTGTGTGTGTCAGTCGTGGCCGGGTTTAGGTTTCAAAATACGTAACGAGATTACACGAGAGCGGTGATGTAAATACTAAAAATGTGTGTGTGTGTGTGTTTGTGTGTGTGTGTGTGTGTGTGTGTGTGTGTGTATGTGAGAGAGAGTTGTGGCAGGGTTTAAGTTTCAAAATACGGAACGAGATTAAACGAGATCGGTGATGTAAATACTAAAAATGTGTGTGTGTGTGTCAGTTGTGGCCGGGTTTAAGTTTCCGAATACGGAACGAGATCTCACGACAGCGGTGATGTAAATACTAAAAGTGTGTGTGTGTGTGTGTGTGTGTCAGTTGTGGCCGGGTTTAAGTTTCCAAATACGGAACGACACAAGGCGGTTGTTTATGAAGCCATTGCGTGCTGTCTTCAAAACCATAGCCGGAAAAGTGCGCATGGAGGTCGTAACGTGGTCCTACCTATCATTCTAAACTAAGGATTGATGGCTCTTTGGTAGTTACGTACTACACTACCATTAGAACCATGGCTTTTACGTCTAGCCTTTAATATTTTAATGAGACTGGAGAAAAATATAACGGCAGCTCTTTCAGAATGAAGAGATTCATTGAAAAACGTGTACACGACGCAAGAGGACGTACATAATGGTATGGTTGCTGGTGGTGTCTTTTTGTATGCATATATATATATGGCCTTGTAGCACAAACAAATCAGGACTTATTTTAACTATACATATACTAGACTAAGCTTGGAAAATATCATTTTGAAGTGTACACAGAACTATACTACACATTTCAATCTAGCGCAAATGCACGGAAAATACACAGAACTATACTACACAGTTCAATCTAGCTCAAATGCACTGAAAATACGATTTTACAAGTAACATGTCAATGCAAATGAAGAAACAGTTTTCTCTTGCAAATACAGAAACTAAACCAAGAGTCATCGAACTGTAGGTGAACAATTAGATCTCTTCACAGGAAATTAAATATTATGAGGAAAATAAATACTATGATGCAGACACGGATAATGATGTCTTACTATTTTAAATATGAACAGGTAAATTCAATAAAGATTAAAATCAAAACTGTATTGTTAGTTTAAAAAAGTCCACTGGTGATACTATCCTTTAAAGACATGCTGCGCAGGTTAGTAATTAAATATTCGAATAAGGAAGTCGACATTGTTCGCCATACTGTTGCATTAACCTCAGAGGGTTTTCACGCTCAATTAGCAAACTTTTCTTTAAAATCTTACCCATAGTATATCTGATATGTTATCTATTGTCAAACGCTTGTAATCTTAAATATGTATGAACATGATGACTCAGTCAAAACAACATTAGCATTGTTTGTTAACGAAGCTTCTGGGGTAGTAGAGCGAAGACTGATTACATACAACGCACAATCTCATAACTGCAACATGTGCAACTTTTAAAGGTGCAATACGTTTAAATTATCCACCTATATAGAGCGGTAATGTAGAATTACAGTAGACGCTTTGCAGAAACGTTCATATAATTAAGGTTTTTAATTTTAACAAAAGTGGTGTATCGTTTGTAAGGCAGGAAGTGGGTGGGTGTAATTTAACACAACTGTATTGGAAAGATGTATACATTTTGTGAATTAAAAACTCATATAATTATATAACTGGAAGAAATATGTATATATTACATATATTAGTTTATTTTATCCACAGCTTGTGTTTCCAAATTAACTTTCCGCTGACGGAATATGGTGCTAAAACTATGATAGTCCAGTATTTTTGGCGCTGGTTTTACGCATTCATTCACTGATCCATATATTATTTTTGACACACTACTTTTCTTTTCTCGACTAGTTTTCCCTTGTATTCAGTGGCTTTCGGGATTTCAGAACAGTTTAAGATATTATTTTGGCAATGTTGTCCGTGTAATCCCACTAATTGGCATATGGTCACCAAACTGATACATTATATTATTATTCCAGATAATACCGCATAATGTTAAAACTTAAACATCAACAGTAGAGACTTTCTAAAATGCGAAAGGCAACTGAATTAGTACTTCGAAGCTATGGCTTTATCTGGTGTACCTCGGACGACTTAAATTGATAAACTGGCTGATCGTGTCGTACTGGAAATGTCTGGACAAAAGTAGTTTTTACCAGAGCCGAGGAGGAGGTCATTGTAGAATACGTGAAATTGATGGTAGAAACTGTTGATCTGTTCATCCGGTTTGACTAGGAATCTTTATGTGAGGAAGCCATCCAACTGGATTGTGGAACGTCGGCGGTTCTATCCAGGTGCCCGCCCGTGCACGAAAGTTGTCCGGAGGGGCACCTGGGGTCTTCCTCCACAGTGGAAGCTGGAAAGTCGCCATATTGCCTCAGCTGTTGACCCCTCCACAGTCAGTCACTACGCTTCACTTTTCCCTTGTGCGATGACTGGACAACCTCTTGGAACTCTATGATTGTACCTAATGAAACCCCGACCAAGGGAGCTTCATGAGCTTTCGTCCCTCGGGTTTTCTGGTCGTACACTATATTGGTTTTCTTGCTGTGGTTGTTCAGTACAATTCTGGATAATTCCTTGTCGTTTTTCCCCAGGTCTTGGTTCTGAAGATCATATCTTAGCTAAGAAATCAGAAGCAGGCCGGGTGATCGAGATAAATCCGAGTAGCATAGAAGACTGGCAGTAGCAGCAGTAGCAGCAGTAGAATCAATAGTCAGCGTAAGCATGTTTTCTTTGCGCAAGTATGTTGTTTCTACTTCCCACCATCATGTTTAACAGACATACCATTCGCAACCAGCATATGTTTGCTACTGCTATTGCTACTGCTAACTACTGCTAACTACTGCTAACTACTGCCAGCAGTAGCAGCAGTAGCAGTAGCTACTGCCAGTAGTATCAGCAGTAGCTGTAGCTACTGCCAGCATTAGCAGCAGCAGTAGCAGTTGTAGCATTAACTACTCTCAGCAGTAGCATCAACAGTGTAAATAGTCATCGTAATAATGTTTTCTTTGCGCAAGTATGTTGTTTCTACTTTCCCACCATCATGTTTAACAGCCAACCCCTTTCGCAACCATCATATGTTTGCTACTGCTACTGCTACTGCTCACTACTGCCAGCAGTAGCAGCAGTAGCAGTAGGTAGTAGTGCACCATCTCAATAGATATACTCATCGCAAGAATATTTTCTTTGCGCAAGTATGTTGTTTCAACTTTCCCACCATCATACCCCTTTCGCAACCAGCATATGTTTACACAACCGCTTCGCCCAGTTATATCATGGCTTATATGTTTTGTTCTCTATCGTTATAGCTGTAACTTTTCAGCTACTGCTAGCAGTAGGAGCAATAACGGCAGTGGCAATAGCTAATACAAGTATTAGCAGCAGTAGCAGTTGCTACAGGTAGCATTTGCAGCATTAGCAGTAGCTATTGTTAGCGTAACAACAGTAGCAGTTTTGTTCTACTGCTGTAGTACTGAAGTATGTACACCGGTATATTTGAACATGCATTTTCTGTCGGATTACGGGTGTTGCCGGCGGAAAAATCAAAATCAAAGATATATCATGATGGCCGACCTACTAAAATCGACCTATTTGATATCTTTATCGACGTTTTAGTTCTACTGCTGTGTTACTGAAGTTTGCACTGAAATAGACTCGAAATGGCTTTTTTTTCGGGTTCCGGATGTTGCCGGCGGGCAGACCAACCACATAGACACGCGGGCTCAGCGGTTTTTTTAAAGCCTTTTGGTGCTGCTACTAAAATCACACCACTTGAGACCGTTGATCACAATTTTGGTTCTACTGCTGTATGATTGAAAGTTCGAAAGTAGTAAAAAAGACGTCTGGTCGTCGGATAACGAGTGTTGCCGGCAGGCAGTCAACATCATAGACATGCAATCTCACTGGATATTAAAAGCATGATGGCCAGCCTGCTAATTATAATACCACCCCACTTGAACACCGGTACACTTGAACATGCGTTTTTTGTCGGATTACGGGTGTTGCCGGCGGAAAGGTCGTCGGATAACGAATGTTGCCGGCGGGACGATAAACATCATAGACATGCAGTCTCACTGGATTTTAAAAGCCTGATGGCCAACCTACTAGTACCACCCCACTTGAGTTTGTTATTCTTAGTTTTTGTTCTACTGCTGTAGTACTGGTGTGTACTGAATTGAAAATAAAACATAAATACCATTAGTAGAGAAGTTTCACGTGAAACTATTCTAGATTACTATAGTTTCGCGTGTACCTCTAAAATTAAAAAAAAAACGTTTTATTGAGTGAATATAAACAGTTACAATGTAAACACAAAATCCGTGAGACGTTTATGTGGTTGATCTTACCGCCGGCCACACTCGTTATCCGACAACAGACTTATTTTGTTTAATAAGTTTCAACTGTAACGTGCGAAAGACGTCTATAAAACATAATGGTTAAAAATGGAAAGTAGAAACAACAATAGATGGTGATGGTAGTGGTTCTACTGCTCTACTGCATTTACTGCTAGCAGTATATACTGCTATAACTGCTGTTACTACTGGAAGTAGCTACTGCTACTGCTCCTACCGCTAGCAGTAGCTAAAAAGTCACAGCATTAACGGTAGGGAGTAGTTAGCAGTAGCAGTATCAGTAGCAAACGTATGATGGTTGCGAAAGGGGTTGTCTGTTAAACATGATGATGGGAAGTAAAAACAACATACTTGCGCAAAAAAAACATAATTACATTGACTATTGACTCTATTGCTGCTACTGCTGGCAGTAGCTACTGCTACTGCTGCTACTACTGGCAGTAGCTACTGCTACTGCGGCTACTTCTGGCAGTAGTTAGCAGTAGCAGTAGCAGTAGCAGTAGCAATAGCAGTAGCAAACATATGATGGTTGCACAATGGGTTTTCTGTTAAACATGATGGTGGGAAGTAGAAACAACATACTTGCGTAAAGAAAACATACTTACGATGACTATTGATTCTACTGCTGCTACTGATGGCAGTAGCTACTGCTACTGCTGCTACTACTGGCAGTAGCTACTGCTACTGCTGGCCGTAGTTAGCAGTAGCAGTAGCAGTAGCAATAGCAGTAGCAAACATATGATGGTTGCGAAATGGGTTGTCTGTTAAACATGATGGTGGGAAGTAGAAACAACATACTTGCGCAAAGAAAACATAATTACAATGACTATTGACTCTACTGCTGCTACTGCTGGCAGGAACTACTGCTACTGCTGCTTCTGCTGGCAGTAGTTAGCAGTAGCAGTAGCGATAGCAGTAGCAAACATATGATGGTTGCGAAATGGGTTGTCTGTTAAACATGATGATGGGAAGTAAAAACAACATACTTGCGCAAAGAAAACATAACTACGATGACTATTGACTCTACTGCTGCTACTGCTGGCAGTAGCGACTGCTACTGCTGTTACTGCTGGCAGTAGTTAGCAGTAGCAGTAGCAGTAGCAAACATATGATGGTTGCGAAATGGGTTGTTTGTTAAACATGATGGTGGGAAGTAGAAACAACATACTTGCGCAAAGAAAACATATTTACGATGACTATTGATTGTACCGCTGTTACTGCTGGCAGTAGCTATTGCTACTGCTGCTACTACTGGCAGTAGCTGTAGAAATAGCAGTAGCTAACATTGCGAAATGGTTTGTCTGTTAAACATGATGGTGGGAAGTAGAAACAACATACTTGTGCAAGGAAAACATAATTACGATGACTATTGTTTATACTGCTGCTACTGCTGCTACTGCTACTGCTACTGCCAACTGCGCGTTCATTAATCTTAGGTATCTTAACTTCAATTATTTTTTTCCGAATGTCTCACGTTGCTTGATAGTTGGTCATACGTATTGTTGGTAGTGATGGACAGCACCTAAAGCTAACTTTATCAAGGTCTAGGTCATATTTTGATTTATTTTCATAAAACTTAAACTTGGTTAGGTAAAACTTTGTTTATAACTTCAATTAACTTTTTCTGAGTGCCACCTTTCTTTGTTTGATAGTTAATCATATGCATTGTTGGCATTAGTGCTCATCACTTAACACCATTACTACCAAGGTCAAGGTCAAGGTCATCTTTTGCGTTATTATCACAAAGCTTAGCCCTGGTTAGGTAACTTCACCTGAGTTTTCTTCTGAATACCTCATATCTTTTTGATACTTGGTCATATGTTTTGTTGGCATTAGTAGACATTACTTAACACCAGTATTACCAAGGTGAAAGCTATATTTTCCGTGTGTTTTGTTTTCGCTAAAACATAACCTTGATAGATTATTTAACCTGAGTAAACATTTTTTTTCTGATTACCTCACTTTAGTTTGTTTGATAATGGCTCATATATATTGTCATTGGTGGCAGAGACATCCTCAGGTCGAGGTCTTGAATATTTTTAGTTCACTTGAGCCGATGGCCCAGAGGCTTCGGCTCAGAGTTGTAACTATTACTATAAACTATTGGGGTTACTCCTCGTCCGCTTTTCGTCCATCGTAGACTTTTAGTTTAAATAACTTCTCAGAAAACGTTTGACCAAATCTCACATACGGAATGATTCCGGATAAATAACGAATATCGAGTTTTTTGTTTTTCGATATATTTAAAATGTTGTTGTCGAATAACAAATCTTGAGATTTTTGTTTTTCAGAATATTCAGAATTTTGTTGTTCAATAATGAATTTCGAGTTTTTTGTTTTCCGACATTCAAAACTTATTTTTTGAGTAATGAATCTCGAGTTTTGTTTTTCGATATTCAGATTTCTTTTGTTGAATAACGAATATCGAGTATTTTGTTTTTCGATATTCAAAACTTATTTTTTGAATAACGAATCTCGAGTTTTTTGATTTTCAATATTCAGAATTTTGTTGTTGAATAACGAATCTCGAGTTTTTTGGTTTTTCGATATTCAGATTTTTTTGTTGAATAACGAATCTCGAGTTTTTTGTTTTTCGATATTCACAATTTTTTGGTTGAATAACGAATCTCGAGCTTTTTGTTTTTCGATAATCAGATGTTCTTTTGTTGAATAACGAATCTCGATTTTTTTTGTTTTTTGACATTCAGGTTTTTTTTTGTTGAATAACGAATCTCGAGTTTTTTGTTTTTCGACATTCAAAGCTTATTTTTTGAATAACGAATCTCGAGTTTTTTGTTTCTCGATATTCAGACCTTTTTGTTGAATAACGTATCTCGAGTTTTTTGTTATTTGATATTCAGATTTATTTTGTTGATAACGAATCTGGAGTTTTTTGTTTTTCGACAAAAATTATTTTTTGAATTACGAATCTCGTGTTTTTTGTTTTTCGATATTCAGATTGTTTTAGTTGAATAACGAATCTCGATTTTTTTGTATTTCGATATTCAGATTATTTTTGTTGAATAACGAATCTCGATTTTTTTGTTTTTCGACATTCAAAACTTATTTTTTGAGTAACGAATCTCGAGTTTTTTGTTTTCCGATATTCAGATTTTTTTTGTTGAATAACGAATCTCGAGTTTTGTTTTTCGAAATTCAGATTTCTTTTGTTGAATACCGAATCTCGAGTTTTGTTTTTCGATATTCAGATATTTTTTTGGTTGAATAATGAATATCGAGTTTTTTGATGTTCGATATTCAAAACTTATTTTTTTAATTAACGAATCTCGAGTTTTTTGATTTTCAATATTCAGAATTTTGTTGTTCAATAATGAATTTCGAGTTTTTCGATATTAAGACTTTTTTTGTTGAATAACGAATCTCGAGTTTTTTGTTTTTCGATATTCGCAATTTTTTGGTTGAATAACGAATCTCGAGTTTTTTTGTTTTTCGATAATCAGATGTTTTTTTGTTGAATAACGAATCTCGAGTTTTTTGTTTTCCGATATTCATTTTTGTTGAATAACGAATCTCGAGTTTTAGTTGAATAGCGAATCTCGAGTTTTTTGTTTTTCGATATTCAGATTTTTTTTTTGTTGAATAACGGATCTCGATTTTTTTGTTTTTCGACATTCAAAACTTATTTTTTGAGTAACGAATCTCGATTTTTTTGTTTTCCGATATTCAGACTTTTTTTTGGTGAATAACGAACTTCGAGTTTTGTTTTTCATATTCAGATTTTTTTTGTTGAATAACGAATATCGAGTTTTTTGTTTTTCGACATTCAAAGCTTATTTTTTGAATAACGAATCTTGATTTTTTTGTTTCTCGATATTTAAACCTTTTTGTTGAATAACGAATCTCGCGTTGTTTTTTTTTATTCGATATTCAGATTTTTTTTGTTAAATAACGAATCTCGAGTTTTTTGTTTTTCGATATTCAGATTTGTTTTGTTGAATAACGGATCTCGAGTTTTTTGTTTTTCGATATGCAGATTTTTTTTGTTGAATAACGAATCTCGAGTTTTTTTTGTTTTTGTTTTTCGACATTCAAAACTTATTTTTTGAGTAAAGAATCTCGAGTTTTTTGTTTTTCGATATTCAGATTTTTTTTGTTGAATAACGAATGTCGAGTTTTTTGTTCTTCGATATTCAGATTTTTTTTATTGAATAGCGAATCTCGAGTTTTTTGTTTTTCGACATTCAAAATTTATTTTTGAATAACGAATCTCGAGTTTTTTGTTTTTCGATATTCAGACTTTTTTTGTTGAATAAACGAATCTCGAGTAGTTGTTTTTTCGATATTCAGATTTTTTTTGTTGAATAACGAACCTCGAGTTTTTTTTGTTTTTAGATATTCAGAATCTTTTGGTTGAATAACGAATCTGGAGTTTTTTGTTTTTTGATATTCAGATATTTTTTGTTGAATAACGAATCTCGAGTTTTTTGTTTTTCGACATTCAGATTTTTTTTTGTTGAATAACGAATCTCGAGTTTTTTGTTTTTCGATATTCAGATTTTTTTTTTGTTGAATAACGAATCTCGAGTTTTTTTGTTTTCGATATTCAGAATTTGTTTGTTGAATAACGAATGTCCAGTTTTTTGCTTTTCGATATTCAATTTTTTTTTGTTGAATAACGAATCTCGAGTTTTTTGTTTTTCGATATTCAGACTTTTTTTGTTGAATAAACGAATCTCGAGTAGTTGTTTTTTCGATATTCAGATTTTTTTTGTTGAATAACGAATCTCGAGTTTTTTTTGTTTTTAGATATTCAGAATCTTTTGGTTGAATAACGAATCTGGAGTTTTTTGTTTTTTGATATTCAGATATTTTTTGTTGAATAACGAATCTCGAGTTTTTTGTTTTTCGACATTCAGTTTTTTTTTGTTGAATAACGAATCTCGAGTTTTTTGTTTTTCGATATTCAGATTTTTTTTTTGTTGAATAACGAATCTCGAGTTTTTTTGTTTTCGATATTCAGAATTTGTTTGTTGAATAACGAATGTCCAGTTTTTTGCTTTTCGATATTCAATTTTTTTTTGTTGAATAACGAATCTGGAGTTTTTTGTTTTTCGATATTCAGAATTTGTTTGTTGAATAACGAATGTCCAGTTTTTTGCTTTTCGATATTCAATTTTTTTTTGTTGAATAACGAATCTCGAGTTTTTGTTTTTCGATATTCAGCTTGAATATCGAATGTCGAATATCGAATATCATGCTAACTTCAGCCCACCAGACTGACGCTTGTTATTTCCGCTTAACGGTTTACAACATATTGATAGTACTAGTAGTACATGTGCATGTTCCATTAAATGTCGAAGCTGTGTAACTCTATACATCACATTTTAGAATAAGATCAAGCTTGTTCTTTCCCCTTAAGTGTTTGCAACTTAATGTAAAACGTAGAACTTATATACTGAAAGTAAAAAGAAACGCGACATGGGAATTTCCGCTACTGTATATATAGTATATACTGCACACTTAATTCCATATATATTCCAAGGAAATCCCCAGATGTTTGTTTTTTTAAAAAGTTGCAGTGAGTCAGAGAAAGGACACAACTGTGATGTTGTAGACGTTTTCATCACAGTACATGTTGTAACAAGAAATTCATAAATGTTGAAGTTCCTCTTTTAAGAAATGAGCCAGTACACTGTTGTATTTAACGTAAAGAGTTTGCGCCAAACGCGTACTCTGACTCAATGTACCAATATATAGCGGAATTCCCGTGTCCCGTTTCTTTTATACATGTAATGTCGTGTTCATCGTTGCACATAGTCTAGATCTTCTGCGACGCTTGATTCCACCCCCCCCCCTCCCCCTCCCCCCACACACACCCCTCTCGTTTAAATACACAAAAACATTTTCATGAAACAAAACATGACATTTTAGCTTGGTAGGCAGTTAGGCAATATAAAAGCAATAAAACAACTAATTACGCTGCTAAATTAAATGTACAAGCTATATAATTCCGAGTGCTTAAGTTCAGGTGTGCTAGAGCGTGTTGTGCCCCTTAACTGTTTTGTTATCCGTTGACTCGAGGATAATTATGTATAATCATATAGTCAGGATTCAATTGTGTTTCAGACAAAACTAATTCTTGTGCTCTTTTAAAGGTTAAATATGAAAAAGAGTAAGAGTATGAAAGGAGAAATTTGGAAATCGCCGAACACGATAAATATAAACAATATTGTAGTCTAGGTTTGACTGAGACTGTTCATGAACGATAGTGAAAAATTCTAGCTACCCTTGTTCACGCCCCTAAAACAAGTGTTGGTGCACCTATAAAAAATATAGGTGTAGGTACAATGTAGGTACACCTGTATTTATAGGTGCACCTGTAAAATTGTAGGTGCACCATACAATTGTAGGTCCACCAATACAATATATAGGTGCACCTACAATTTTACAGGTGCACCTATAAATATGGGTGTACTTGCATTGTTAATGAACACGATCAAAAAGTCTCGTGCAATCAAATTCCTTGTTATAGACCGAAACATTGTAGTTACGGGGTTAAATTAAAAACTTCTTCACTATTTTATCACAACAATATACAATTCTACAATTGCAAAATTATATAATAACAATACTTAATAATTAAACTTGTTTTATAAAATATAATCTTATCATGGAGATATAAACTAATTTTTAAAATGTAATTATTACCACAGACATGTTAATAAAGGTCTGTGTCATTACTTAATTTCCATAACCGGAAACAATATACGTCAACACCGGTGGTACGATTCACTCTAACGGACCGGAACGGACCGGAACGGAGATGAGATATATGTCAAGTGTCGAAGTCCACGCGTATGAATTTAACGTGGCGTTGTGGGATTCACATGTAGCAGTGGTAATCACACGTTTTAATGAAAAAGTATCTATAACCACATACCTAATAACAAATATGTATTAATATGTCTGTGATATAACATGAAAATCGTTTTCGGTGTAACGGGAAATTACTGGACCAGGACAATTATGGACGGAAGCTATACTACGCATGCGTGTAAAGTTTAAGGCGGCGTTTAATCAGGCAGTCTATAGGGGGCGTCTCAATATTAATTAGTCATAATTGTTTGATATTGTATGCATATAAAAGAGAGTATGATAATGGACTTTGGAAACGGCCGAAAACGACACATACGAAATATTGCAGTCTCGGTTTGATTGAGACTGTTCATGAGCGGTAGTGAAATATGCTAGCTACCGCTCACGCCCTCTAGCCCCGAGTTGAGCAGAACTCAATATTAATAAAATCAATAGTACAAAATTTTACCCATCCCGAAGATGGCATGCATATAGCGGTGGACATGGAGTATCTTTCTATAAGGCATGAACTCGGTGCGTGGGTAAGGATCCGCCTCCTCCACCCACCGCATTCTGAACAGCAGTGAATGAACTCAGGGCAAGATAAATGTTCAAAACGTTTGTTGGTAAATAACTGGACGCAAGGGACCAGCCACAGACCATAAGTAACTGCCGGGGAAAAATTGCCAATTCTTTTCAATATCTCGATATGGGTAATTATTGATAATACTATTGATTTAGCTTTACATTCTATGATTATAATAAAAGAGAAAATAGTAACTAGTATCAACGTTTGTCATAACAATTTATCTTTAAATAAACTGACCTCGACGGGAAATAACTGGACCATTTTTTGTTTTTGTTATACTATATTATTATTTCTCACTTTTGATGCATTCTAAAGCTTTCTCAGCATTGAGATACGATACTTATTCACGAGTATATTATAACACAACATATTTTGAAGGAACAATGTGTCGGGAAATAACTGGACATCACCGGGATATAAGTGGATCATATTTAGTTTTTTTCTTATAATTTATTATTATTTCTCACTTCTGATGTTTCCTTAATCTTTTTTCACCACTGAGATACAATTGTTATAACCCCATTTCGCCGATCTATATTTTGACGGAACAGTGTGTCGATAAATAATTGGATCTCGCCGGGAAATAAATGGACCATATCATTTTTTTCCACTTATAATGCATTCTACACCCTTCTCACTAAAGAGATACGATAGTTATATATAACTATAATTCACGAACATAATTATATAATAGCGCGAAACCTATTGAAGGAACAATGTGTAGGGAAATAAATGGACATCACCAGGAAATAATTGGACCAGGTATAGTTTTTCTTGAAATATGTTATTATTTTCCACTTCCGATGCACTCTACATCCTTCTCAGCACTAAGCTACAATAGTTATAACTAATTCACAAATATATTATAAAACGACACATGTTGACGTATATCCGGCAAATAACTGGACTATATTTTGTATTTTTATATGTTCATACATCTATGATGATTCCCGCTCATATTCACAAATGAGAATATAATGTTAGAGGAAACAAAGCGCTGGGAAAAAAACTGGACAAAGCCGGGAAATTACTGGACAATAAAAATAATTTGTATTTTAATAATATGGTATGTTATAATATCTCATTTCCGATGACATCTCATATCAACCTCACTACTGAGATATTAGTGTTACCAACAACAACACTCTATTATATCATAGCAGTGTCAAAAGTAGAGGGGAAAACGTGCTGGGAAATAACTGGACATATCGGGAAATAACTGGACCATATATTGTATTTGAATAATATGTCATCATATTTCATCGTTCATGTTTTTTCGCTCATATTTCATATCAACCCCACTGCTTAGATAATAGTATAACCAACAACACTCTGTTATATCATAGCAGTAGCAAACTCAGAGGATACGACGGCCTGGGAAATAACTAAACACAGCTGGGGGGAAACTGGACCAATGTTTGTATGTAAATAAATGATATCATACCGTATCTAAAAGAGTATGAGAGTGGACCTTTCGAAACGGCCGAACACGATATATACGAAATAGTGCAGTCTCGGTTTGATTGAGACTGTTCATGAACGGTAGTGAAATATGCTTGCTACCACTCACGCCCCATAACCCCGGGTTGAGCAGAACTCAATATTCATAAACTTGATAGTACAGAATGTTAACCATCCTGAAGATGGCATGTATATGGCGGTGAATATAGCGACCTTTATACTTATTACATCCCCCATGTCCAGCGGCGTTTTGTATCTAACAAAAGTCTATGCCCCGAAGAGCGAAATAAACAAAAAACAAAATAGAATTAGTTGGGAGCAGCGGTTATGAAGCCTGCGCATCACAAGTAACAGCCAAAATACTAAATTAAAAAGCAGACATCATATCCTATGGGTGGTTAAACAATACCCAGAGCCTTCATCGGCCGGAGTAGTGGAACAACCGAATCGAAATTTAAGTAAGAAAACAAAAGCAATTGAAAATGTAACACCGATATTTAAATATAACTATCGGGCTCAGCGATCTCCAAAGATAATGCATAACAATCCTGATTGCAAGCGTGGGGAGACGTTTTACTGCCGCCACACTGCACAAGCAACGCCACTGTGCTACATAAAAGAGTATGAGAGTGGACGTTTGGAAACGGCCGAACACGATACATACGAAATATTGCAGTCTCGGTTTGATTGAGACTGTTCATGAACGGTATGCTTGCTACCGCTCACGCCCCATAACCCCGGGTTGAGCAGAACTCAATATTCATAAACTTGATAGTACAGCATTTTAACCATCCCGTAGTGAAATCTGTTTGCTACCACTCACGCCCCCTAGCCCCTGGTTGAGCAGAACTCAATATTCATAAACTTGATAGTACAGAATTTGAACCATCCCGAAGATGGCATGCATAATTTTTATGGCGGTGGACATAGCGACCTTTATACTTATTACATCCCCATGTCCGGCGGCGTATGGTCCCAGTATCTAACAAAATTCTATGCCAAAATAAACAAAATAGAATTTAGTTGGGAGCAATCGGGCCAGTGATATGGTACACGGAAAAATGTGCTTGGAAATAACTGGACAAAGCTGGGAAAATACTGGACATTGCCGGAAAATAAATGGGCCATATATTGTGTTCGAACAATATGTCATCATATCTCATTGTTCACTTTTTTCTCGCTGATAAATATCCGTAAAATACTCTATTCTGTCAAGGGCAGTGATAAGGTAGACGAAATAATGTGCTGGGAAACAACTGGACATCAAGGGAAATAACTGGACCATATATTGTACAATATGTCATCACATCTCATCTTTCACGTTTTCTTGCTCATAATAATCGTATTAATACTCTATTATATCAGGGCAGTGATATGGCAGACGGAATAACGTGCTGGGAAATAACTGGACGTAGATGGGAAACAACTGGACATTGCCGGGAAATAACTGGACCATATACATGTATTGCATTTGGAAAATATGTCATCATATCTCATCTTTGATGTTTTCCCGCTCATAATAATCGTAGCAATACTCTATTATATCAGAGTAGTGATATGGTAGACGGAATAACGTGCTGGGAAATAACTGGACATAGCTGGGAAATAACTGGGCATTGTCGGGAAATAACTGGAGCATATATTGTATTTGAACAATATGTCAGCATATCTCATCTTTCATGTTTTCATGCTCATATTTCATATTAACCCCAATACTTAAATAATAGTATAACCAACAAAATTGTTGTCATAGCAGGGGCAAAACTAGATGGAACGACGGTCTGGGAAATAAATAGACACAGCTGGGGAAAAAACTGGACGCAATACTCTATAGTATCTCGGCAGTGATATGGTATACGGAATAACGAGCTGGGAAATAACTGGACATATCTGGGAAATAACTGGACATTGCCTGGAAATAAATGGACCATATATTGTATATGAACAATATGTCTTCATATCTCATCTTTTATGAGAGAGAGAGAGAGAGAGAGAGAGAGAGAGAGAGAGATGCTACTCATATATGAAATACTGTGTGAGAGAGAGACATTGAAATACTGTATTGTCCGTCTGCACAAATCATACAAACCGACAAACACGCAGGCTGACACAAACACACGCAGGCTGGCAGACAGAGAGAGAGAGAGAGAGAGAGAGAGAGGGACAGACAGACAGACAGACAGCCAGACAAGCACACGTGGGCGCACATACACAAACAACATTTGACACACGTACGTTGCAGACACATGCGCACAGAAACAGCACATATATCATACATATTTGTTCATCCTTGTTTTCATGACAAAACAATAAAACTGTTCTAGTTGACTAAATATGTGTTTACATTAGTTACCTCCGCCAGGCTGCGTGAAATTGAAGCTTTTCCTGTGTTGTTGTAAGTTTGCACGATTGTATAAATCCCAGATTTGATGAATCAAACCTGGTCTTAAAAACAGTTGAATTGTTGCAGGGAACAACGGCTGAGAAATGTTGTATAGTAACGGATGTGTGTGAAGTTGGCTCGGGGTTAGGGGGTCGGCATTCGAGCCCAGTTCGGCATTCAACATTCAAACCCAGTTCGATATTCAACATTCGAACCCAGTTAGGGGTTCGACATTCGAACCCAGTTCGGTATTCAACATTCAAAATCAGTTTGGGGTTCGACATTCGAACCCAGTTCGGTATTCAACATTCAAAATCAGTTTGGGGTTCGACATTCGAACTCAGTTCGCTATTCAACATTCAAACACTTTTCGGGGTTTCATTTTCGAGCCCAGTTCGGTATTCAACATTCAAAGTCAGTTCGGGGTTCGACATTCAAACCCAGTTCGGTATTCAACATTCGAACCCAGTTCGGGGTTCGACATTCAAACCCAGTTCGATATTCAACATTGAAAGTCCGTTCGGGGTTCGACATTCGAACATTCGAACCCAGTTTGGTATTCACCATTCAAAGTCAGTTCGGGGTTCGACATTGGAACCCAGTTCGGTATTCAACATTCGAACCCAGATTCGAACCCATTTCGGGGTTCGACATTGGAACCCAGTTCGGTATTCAACATTAGAACCCGGTTCTGGGTTCGACATTGGAACCCAGTTCGGTATTCAACATTCGAACCCAGTTCGGGGTTGTGATGGTGGTGGTGATGGTTGGTAGGTTGATGGGGTGGGGTAGGTTGTATGAGGCATCATAAGATCAAATATACACAAAATTGAATTGCATTGTCATTTTTCTACTTGTTTTTATCTTGGCAAATATACAATTGAATGTTGTTTAACGGCTCATCAACACAGTATAGGTTATTTAGAGCCGCCCCAGAGAGAGGGGAAGGATACATAGGAATCCGGGAACCCGCCCTACTCTTATTATCGAATAGATTCCTATGGTTCTTTAACGTGTTCGGAGGATAGACCGATACACGGGACCGCCCGGTTTACGTCCCCATCCGACGGACGAGGCTAAGGGCAAATATACAAGTATACTCCTCTGAAAATACAAAGCATATCAAACAAGTTCAGTGTTTCCACCGTAGAGGTGTGCCGAGGTGGGGTGGGGTGGGGGGTGGGAGTGGGGCTGGGCGGGGTTTGGGTGAGGGGGGGGGGGGGGGGGGGGTGGAGAGGTTAATTGGGTGAAGCATTTATTTTTCTCTCTCAATAAAATGTAAAGATTTTGGGAATATCAGTATAATTTGTTCCAGAGTCACCATGGGACTCTGGGATAGGGGTCAAACGTTCTAATACACAAACACCCTAAACATTACGTTACTGAAAACGCACAGAACTGTATACAGCTAGGGACAACAATAGTCGGATGAAGACAGAGTGGATAAAAACGACAAACTTTCTGTGATTCTGTGATAGTACTATGGTTGGAACTAACTTGAAAATCGAAAAAAGGTCCCTAGGGTTACAGGTAATTATGTTACTATTTTTACACATTTAAAAATGGCCGTCATCCAAATGCTACAAAACAGCAATATATTCTTAATTATGGCTTAACCCAAATAAGATTTACACAGAAATGTTTTATTTTGTTTTTAGCTTAGATGAAAGCTCCTCTGTGAACTATTAAATGACGCCTCTCCCCCTCCATGTTAGCTATTTTTAGCACTTTGCAACATGGCCCGCCATCCTCCGAAATGCTTAAATATATAGCAATATATTCTTAATTATGGATTAACCCAAAAATCATTTACACAGAAATGTTTTTTTTTCTTGTTTTTTTTCCTCTGTGATATAATAAATGTCACTCCTACCGAACCCAACCCTTGACCCCACCCCACGACACTATGTTTAGCACATTTCAAAATGCCCGCCATCTAAAGATAGCAATATATTCTAATTATGGCTTAACCCAAAGACCATTTACATTTTATTTTTGGTTTAGAGTTATACTATTATTATAATTTAATGTTATTTTGTGTTTACGTTAAGACACCTATTTAGCATATTAATAGTTATTCCTCCCGAGTGCATTATTATTCACCTGTAATGTAAGTATCCACCCACATATTTATAGAACATAGGGACAGCAGGCTTCAAGTTGCCCACGCCCATACAGTCTCTTACATGTCATACTTATGTAACCCATAAGAGTGCTCAGAAGGAATGGGATAAACTTACCAGATACAGGCCATTAAGTTTTATTTACGGAATAAATGTACGGAAATACTCTATGTATTGTATGGAACACAGACTCAGTGTGCTTCAAGTTACCCACACCCGAACCGCCATATACTGTTAACTTTATGTTGCCCACAAGGTCTACGTGTTATACAGAACGTAGAGGCACTGTGCTTCAGATCAAGTTACACACACTCCTTCTAATACTGGTCATACCTGTCTTTTTTGCAAGAAAGTTATACCCACGTATTGTTCAAAAGAACTGACTCAGACAGATATAGGCATGTGATAAAAAATACTCGAAGTGAAAAGAAACATATATATTCATCCTGAATAAACTTGGTCCATTTATTTCCCGATACAAAAAATGTTTTAATTTATTTTTCAACATATTCATTTTCTCTAAAATTAATTATAAAATGAGTTTGTATACAACTACATTAAGGTTAAGTATCCAACTCTAATTCAGCTTTAATTTGAGTTCATCCAGACTTCGAATTTCCTGATGTACAATTTCTATGATTATTTTGCATTTTAGTGAACGTTTACATTGACTTTAACCTTTGAGATGCCCCGTGTGGTTCCGGGGGATCCGTTTGGTTCCGGAGCAAAGAGTAGAGCCACTGCAGATCCCGTTGGAGGGGCAGGCAGAGGGGTAGAACCCACCTCCCTGCCAAATTCATGTTCATTTTATCATTTTTTGGTCATGCTCATTAAAAGGTCTTCATCATGACCCCTGCATTGTTTCAGGTGCCATCTCGCTTAATTAAATCACTAGAGCAGTGGCAGAAAAACAATAAACATGGCTCCAGCGTAAATTGAGTGTGTACAATAGAATTTGCAGCAACTCTGCAGTTCTGCAGGTGAGAAGGTTCTAGGCCCATTCTCCATATTTTATCTCGATGTACATGGAGGATGAGCCTGGCATGTTCCTTCATGTTAGGCGCCATATAACCTTTCATGTGTTGGTGCGCCTTAAAACCCCAATTCAATTCAATCAACCTTTGAGCTGCTCCCTATAGACAGTTTTATTATTTTTCGCCGTAAGTAATGCGCGCATGCGCGGTGTAACTTCCGTCCAAAACTTTCCCGGTCCAGTTATTTCCCTTTACACCTGGTTGAGCAGAACTCAATATTTAAAATGTCAATAGTACGAAGATTTGAGCCATCGCATATGACGGTGAACATGGAACATTCAATGTGGTGTTTTCATACCATTCCATGGATAGCGGTGTATGGTCCCAGTTTCTAACAAAATGCTTTGCACTAAACGAGAAAACAATGGGCGAAATAAACAAAATGGAATTTAGTTGGGAGCAGAGGTTATAAAGCCTGCGTATCACAAGTTACAGTCTAAAGACCAAATTAAAAAGCAGACAACATATCCTAAGGGTGACTTAACATTACTCAGAACCTTTAAAGGCTGGAGTAGTGGAACTGCTTATTCGAAATGAAAATACGTGAACAAAAGTACCACCTATGTATACTCGTCTAAATTTTGGTCATTTTTTAAAGTGCTGTAATTGAACAATTTACTGTCTTTTTGCAATTTTTAAGTTTAGTTGTATTGTTTTACAATTGTTAAATTACACAAATGTATTAACGTTTTATATGAATATGAAATCCATAATATTAAAGATTAAGTAATTATTACTGTTCTGTTTGGCGGTCCTTAAATTATTTTGAGAGTATATATAAATATCGGGCTCAGCGATCTCCAAAGATCGGATTGAATAACAGTTCTGATTTACAGTCTATATGCTATAGTAAAAATAATCTACTGGCAACATTATTTTTAGTCATCACAATGGCGGCCATCTTGAAATACAAATTGGCTGCCATTTTGTTCATGTGTTGACTAGTTGTGAATTGATCATGTTGATTGAACTTAATTTTGAGACAGTAATGCGCATTTAAAGGGACACATGGCAGTCTTGAGTTTTGTATCATGCATTACAATTAGTACAGCGATTTATAAATCCTGTTTCATTTTGACTTTAAAACTGCTTGCATATGATTAAATAAATAAAATAAGAATTCTATTTCCTTCATTATTCTACATATTTTTTAAATATATTATCCGTGCAATATTATCAAAAGTCAATCATTTGTAAAAACAATTTGCTTTGAACTATTCTAACAATTAATATTAATGATTGAAGGAATGCAAGTTACGAAAAATACTAACGGGACGCCGTGAGTTTTTAAAAATTCAAAATTGCCGTGTGTCCCTTTAAGATGTTTTATTCGTTTATTCCAATTATTATTTTCAAAGATATCCAAAGAGTATAAGACTATTTATATTACAAGAGGGATGATTGTTGCAACCCTAAAGGTAACAACTGCACTAAAGGTAACACTTGTGAGACTAAAGGTAACAACTGCACTAAAGGTAACACTTGTGAGACTAAAGGTAACAACTGCACTAAAGGTAACACTTGTGAGACTAAAGGTAACAACTGCACTAAAGGTAACACTTGTGAGACTAAAGGTAACAAGCTACACTAAAGGTAACACTTGTGAGACTTAAGGTAACAACTTCACTAAAGGTAACACTTGTGAGACTAAAGGTAACAACTGCACTAAAGGTAACACTTGTGAGACTAAAGGTAACAACTGCACTCAAGGTAATAAAAAGTCTGCATTAAAGATAACAACTGCTGCACTCAAGTTTACACGATGTTTGACCCGCACTAAAGGTAACACCCCTATGCCCTAACGTTAACAACACATTCTTGATACTGGTTTTCAGGTTGGAATCTCGGTCATATATGTTTGCGAGAATAATAAGCGCAAGGTAACACCTTTATAGTTATATGTATTGACTAAATGTTATATTCAGTTTAAAAAAGTGTCTAATTTCGAATAACCGTTTCAAGGAGGCGATGTTAATGTGTCTCAGTAGAAAGAGGCTATTCCACTCTCTGAAACTACACCGACGGTAGCGGTCTCTCTTGAAGAGAACAAAAACGTATGCTTTTAAGATAGAATAGCAGATGACAACGTACCCAGATACTACTTAAGGATAATAGTTGCATTCAATGCATCTATCGGATTGCAAGATTAATTGATTTTATAGAATTTCCATCTAAAGCTTATTTAGTGTATATTGTATGTTTACAATTGTTCAAACTGAATCCTATTATCTTCTAGGATGTAATATTCTAATTTTGATATAATATACATGTATAATAGGCATGGCATGTCTTCTATTCTTAGCACACATTCTCTAATTCACAAAATATGGAGTATACAGTTGTCATGATGCAATGCATGACTTCCATGCAATATATGACCTAAGTCACATAACGCGGCAAAGTCACATAATGAGTCGACCATGACAACGCATTTGGTGACTTTTTTTGTGTCAAATCAAATTTTCGACGCATTACTTGACTAGTCATACACTACGTTTCATATACCTATTTTTTTTTCAACGCGATATGTGACTTAAATGGCTTCTCTCCATTATGTATAAGGAAGTAGTCACTGTTGCAACTACCAACAGTGTTTTTCCAGACAGTGGGATAGTTATTTTCTACTGAGACACATTGGAGGCATGCACAATAGCTCGCCTCCCTGAAAAGTTAAATTTATTTGAAATTATATGTTTCTTGTGTGTTTTTTTTCCAATAGGAAACATCAAGTGAACGTAAAAAATAATCAATAAATACTACTATCAGTAATGTATTTTGCGACTTAGTATTCTCCGAAAAATATATGGTCATATTTCCTGAATACAAGTACAATGTCAGTATTGTACCAAGAATGCGTTGTTACCTTTAGTGCATAGGGGTGTTACCTTTAGTGCAGGTTAAAAATCGTGTTACCTTTCGTGCAACTGTTGTTACCTTTAGTGCAAACATTTGTGTTACCTTCAGTGTATGTTGTTACCTTTAGTCCCAAAAGTGTTACCTTTAGTGCAGTTGTTACCTTTAGAGTTGCAACAATGATTTCTATTTTGACATTGTGTAAATATCCTCAGTTAGCCAGCAACCTTTTATTGCGTATATCCTATTGTGTATATCCTATTCGTTTTTCTCAAACTTGTTGATAATTCCTACCTCCTTTGTATAACTAACAAGCTACCCTTTACTGTGTGTATAACTAACAAGCTACCCTTTACTGTGTGTATAACTAACAAGCTACCCTTTACTGTGTGTATAACTAACAAGCTACCCTTTACTGTGTGTATAACTAACAAGCTACCCTTTACTGTGTGTATAACTAACAAGCTACCCTTTACTGTGTGTATAACTAACAAGCTACACTTTACAGTGTGTATAACTAACAAGCTACCCTTTACTGTGTGTATAACTAACAAGCTACCCTTTACTGTGTGTATAACTAACAAGCTACCCTTTACTGTGTGTATAACTAACAAGCTACCCTTTACTGTGTGTATAACTAACAAGCTACCTTTTACTTAGCTTGTATTTATCCTTCCATGTGTTGCTTGCTTTGAATCTGTATTTTACGGAAATACGCATTCCGGATGATAACTTGATACTCACGAAACATCATGCTTATTTTAGGTACAGTGCCCTTTGTGAGAGGAGGAAGCCTTTTGATTTTGGGGCCAGTAGGTCAAAGGTCAATGTCACTATGACCTTATATGGAAATACGCATTGTGGTCAATTCCTTCGAAACCATAACACCACCTACACTCATGCAACTTTATAAGTGCTTTATCTTAGGTGAAAGGAGGAACCCTATTATTTTGGGGTCTGTCGTTCAATGGTCAATGTCACCATGACCTTATATGGAAATACACAAACTGATCGCTTTGAAACTGTGACACCTACACCCATGAAACGTTTTAGGTACATTTTACTAGGTAAGAGGTGGATCCATGTTGTTTTGGGGTCAGTAGGTCAAAGGTCAAGGTCAACATGGCCTTATTGCTACACTCATTCCGGGTGATAACTTCGAAACAATAGCACCTAAACTCAAGAAAGTGCATAGGTACATTGCCTTATGCGAGTGGAGGATCATGTTGTGTTTGGGGCCAATAGGTCAAAGATAAAGATCACCAAAGACCTTATATGGAAATATGCATTCCTGACAATAACTTCGAAACCATAATACCTACACTCATCAAACTTCATGGGTACATTGCCCTAGTTGAGAGGAGAAACTCTATTGTTTTTGGGATCAGTAGGTCAAAGGTCATGGCAACGCATTATATGGAATTACACATTCCGGACAATAACGTCGAATCATAACATGTACACTCATTAAACTTCAGAGATACATTGTTTTCGGTTGGAGGAGGTAACCTATTTATTTTTAATTTTTTTTTGGGTGTGGGGTGGGGGGGGGGGGGGGGGTCAATAAGTCAAAGATCAAGGTCATAATGACCTCATGACCTCATATGGAAATACGCATTCCGAAAGATAACTTCGAAACCTTAACACCTACACTCATGACACTTCACTGGTATATTGCTCTAAGTGGGTGGAGGGTCCCTATTGTTTTGGGGTCAGTAGGTCATAGGTGAATGTCGGCAGTTCTTTATATGGGAATACACGGATGATAATCATAACAGCTACACTCATGAAACGTCATTGATACATTGCCCTATGTCAGGTAAAAAATGTTAGGTAGGTAAAAGGTCAAGGTCACCATTCGCACTCATGAAACTTCCCAAGCGCATTGTCCATGATGAAAAGAAGAACCGTATTGTTTTGGGGATCAGAAGTTTAAAGGAAAAGGTCACCAAGCCCTTTTAAAAGTATAATACCCACCAAGATTAAGCATGTTTTGTTAGAAGGTCAAAGGTCAATGTCATACCGCAGGTCCACACCGCAGGTTATGTGATAAACATATAAAGTTATTACACTTCCACATCTCAGTTATGGGATAAACATATATAGTTTTTATACTTTCAAATACAGATTTACTTTAGACGGTTAAACACTTCTTTCACAGTGTATACACTTTCGAATGTACCATATACATAAAAAGCACATAGGATTTCCCAGAACCGGACTAGTATATAGTTATGACAATAGAAACACATCGATGATGCATCATGGAGACGTTAATTATCTCTGATGTCTCTCTGAGGTTTTAGGGATCCGAGAAACATGGCCAATTATTCAAAGACATCTGGGGAACATTGACAATTAACTTGAGGGATCCAGTGATCAAAGGCCTAATTTTAGGGATCTGTTTTGCTAAAAGAAAAACACATTTTGAGGGTCTGGATGACAATGGTAATAATTAAAAGATATCCAAGGAACAAGAACCACCTGGGACAGTCTCAATGTTACTCATTATCAGCGGTTTTTGGTCCCAGTTTGAGATGGAGCAAATAAAAGCAAGCTGTTCTCGCCACACGCACTCAGGTTTTTTTTTTGTTTAGTATATTTGCATTTTGTTTTACGTCATTTTAGTACGTTTTAGACCATATATGACGGTCGATGTATTTTGTATTAGAGGCAGTTCACCCCATTTTTCATGGATAGAACCAGTACTGTATACCTCCCACCATCCGTAAGAATCGACACTTCCTCACTTACATGTTGAGCTCCTGATGGAATTCAAATCTGCAGCGATGAGAGGTGAGACGCAACGTCGTTAACCCCACGACCACGGAGACGCTACCACACTCAATAGGAACTTGAAACTGAATGGCATAGTTTTGTGTCATTTCCACAACCGTCTTAAAGTTTATCTCCATTAGTGTAATGTTTAGCTCCTTATCATTACCTAGCCCGACAAGACATGCCATAAGCTATTAACGGATTGCAAAACAACTTTCATTCAATTCATTCATACATTGATTATTTCATCCATGGATTCGCGGATTCATTCATTTGTTCATTCGTTCGATCGTTTCGTTCGTTCGTTCTTTCGTCGTTCGTTCGTTCGTTCATGCAAATAATACAGACAGCTTAAATTGTCAATAAAAACAATACGGTCTACGCAGGAATATTAATGTGAACTAGGTCAACAGAAACACGAATGTGAATTTGTTTCTTTATTGAAAATAACGTCAAATTGCTGCAATTTATTTAAATATATACTATTTTTGATGATACATTTAGCAAATCTATTAGGCATAACTGTTCTACATACTCTTTTTCTTTTTAAGACAGTTCATCCTATTATCGATATTGCTTCAATTTATTGTTTTTCTTAATTTTAGATAATCTAGTTTTATGAATTTAAAAATAAAAACCAAAGCAGTTAATTTTTGGCATAGATTTAAATACTAATTGTAGGTTGTTTTCGGTAGTTATATTCATGAGTTATATTCGGGATGTAAACTATATTTATATTTGTGTTTTCTGTATATGTTAACCAAGCGCTAATAATTCCTTAGCAAATTACAGCAAGCTGCCATACGGCTATATTGTAACATATATCCCTGGAACTCTATTATAGAAATCTTTAATTTAATTTGTTATGTATTAGTTAGAAGCTATGAAGTGAAATTTTAACAATTAAAAAACCCTAAGGGTAGGAGCGCAGTTTGTCCTACTTTTCCCCCGCGCTTCTACGAATCCACCTGCCTCTTAACACGTTCGCGCTTCTACTAAATCCGCCTCATTGTGTCCAAACAAGCGCGTGCCATTTAGTAAGCGATTACTTAATGATTCAATGGTTAAAATTGGTGATCGTTAGAAATTTACATGAATAAGTTCATCATTTTTTTAAAATTCCTCACCGCCTGATTGGAGGAAAGAGTAGGGCCAACACTAAGTACATTTATTTCCTTCAAATGTCTCTTTCCCGACTTGTAGTCTACAACTCGTACCCTTCCTTACTCAGCTCTCTGCTCTCCTTTTGTATGTGTATGGTTCTTGGAAGCACCTCACCCTCTTACATGTACTCACCTGGAATTACATAATGCGTATAGAATTGTCCCTATATAGGGTGAGCAGGTTTCCCTGCGAACTGTATGGTTATTTAACTATTTTTGAGCTAGTAACATGGATAACTATACTTATATGTGTGATATCAAACAAAATCCTTGCCCTACTACTGACACTTCCTCACAAGAGGATATAAACAAACATTTATCTATAGTCCATTACAACGTCCAAAGCTTTCTACAGAAGAAATATATTTTATTTGCTGATCTTCGCGATTTTGACATCCTCAGTTTTTACGATAGTTAAGCGATAATACCTCGAATGGTGATATTTTATATGCCGACTTTAACAAACCATTAACTGATGATCATGGAGGAATAATTGTTTTTTAAAACATTACCTACATGTCTCTAGACGCCGTGATCTTGAGATTGACAATCTTGAATGTTTATGGCTAGAAGTTCATACTTATAACATTGATACAAATGTTTCGGACACTATTATTACCGGCGACTTCAATTTGGACATGTATAAACCTCAGACATGCAAAACCATTACAAACTTATCACAACAGTATAATCTTAATTAATAAAACACCCTACACATTTTACTGAACATACACAATCCCTTATCGATCTGTTTTTAGTATCCAACCCAGAAAGTGTTGCAATATGTGGTGTTGGTGAGCCCTTTCTAAACCAAAATATGCGCTATCATTGTCCTATATATTGCTTGCTTAAATACGACAAACAAAGGCATACTACTTTTAAGCGTACTATATGGCAATATGATAAAGGGGACTATGAGTCATTTAGAACAAATACGTCCACCTTTAACTGGGACTCTTTATTTGACACCGATATTGATATATATATGCAGATAAGTTAAAACAAAATACTCAACTTAGCAGAAGCTTCTATTCCTACAAAAACAGTAACCGTTAGACCCTCTGACCCACCTTGGCTACATAACGATGTGCGCAAACTAATGAGAAAACGAAAACGACTTTACGGCAAAGCCAAACTTACAAACAATGTTGACCATTGGACAGAGTACAGACATATATGAAACGAAACAACACATGCAGTCCGGAATACTAAAGAAAACCATTTACACTCTCTTGCCAATAAGTTAAACTCGGATTCTATATCTTCATCTGATTGGTGGAAAAAACTTAATTCCTTCATTAAACCCAATGAACGGACCTCAAATATACCTCCGTTAAAACATAATGGTAACACTGACAACAAAGACAAAGCAAACATGTTCAACTCATTTTTTCAAACTCGAGCTTTACTTGACGATATTGATAAAACTCTCCCCTATATTGACGTGTGCCCAACGAGATCAACTCTTAGTCAAATCACCATTACTCCCGACGAGGTAAAATATGTGTTTCAAACTCTAAAATTAGCTAAGGCAGCTGAACCTGATAAAATTAACAATACACTCCTCAAATAGTTATCAACTGAATTATCAACTCCCTTTTGTAAACAATTTAATAGATCTTTACACACTGGTAAAGTCCCATCACAATGGAAACTAGCGTACGTGTGTGCTGTATTTAAACAAAAAGATCCCTCTGACCTTTCAAACTATCGTCCGATATCCCTTCTTAGTGTTATTGACAAAGTCTTCGAGAAAATTATTCATAAACATGTTTTTAATTTATTTATATGACACCATATAATTACTGCTCTCCAATCTGGTTTTGTCCCAAACGACTCAACTGTAAACCAATTAGTCTCTATACAATACATTTTACAAAGTGCTTGACGAGGGCAAAGAAGTCAGGTCCATATGCTGTGATATATCGAAAGTCTTTGATAGAGTCTGGCATAAAGGACTACAGGCTGTTGGAATTACTTGTCAACTGCTAACGTGGTTCACGGACTATCTCCGTGATCGCAAACAACTTTAGTAATGTCTGGCGTTTTCTCTAATACAGTATCAATATCTGCTGGGGTACCACAGAGTTATATTTTAGGGCCTTTACTTTTTCTTGTCTATATTAATGATATAGTAACAAACATCAGCTCTACTATAAAACTCTATGACAACAGTCTCTATTTTATTGCTAACACTCCTGCCAATAGCTCAACGAGTCTCAGTAAAGACCTTAAAACAATTCAAGACTGGGCAGACAGATGGCTGGTTAATTTCAATGCTAAAAAGACCGAATCAATTATAATCTCTAGAAAGATAAACAAACCAGTCCATCCCCCATTTATCATGAACACTATTATTATTAACGAAGCTGAATATCAGACACAGTCATTTAGTTATAACATTATCAAATAACGGATCTTGGAATCAACGTATAAATCTGATAAAAGAAAGGGCGTGGAAATCACTCGAAACCATTTATCTAACGTTTATCCGACCTATGCTTGAGTATGGGACAACATTACAATAGTTTAAGAGCAAGAAGTCGAGAAAATACAACACGAATCAGCCAGAATTGTTACTGGAACTGGAACAACTAAACGTGTATCTTTAGATAAACCTAATCAATAAACTGGGTGGGAAAGTATCAAAGACAGAAGAAGAAAACATAAACTGCTATTATTCTATAAAATGAACTCCGACCTGTCTCAATTATAACTATCCTCTCTAGTGCCGGACAGTGTAGGTGACTTAGTTAACTACAATCTTCATAATCGTGACAAGACTCGATCTCTCCAGTGCAACATCCAGCTATATAACAACTCATTTCTTCCCTCAGCTGTGCATGAATGGAATACCCTTACACCAGAACTAAAACAATCAGAATATGTTTCCGTCTTTAAAACCAGACTAACTATTGACATTACTAAAACTCCGAAGTGGTACAACTCAGGTGACCGAAAAGCTCAGATACGAAACATACGTCTACGCACTCACTGCAGCAGCCTTAATCAACACCTCTATTCCAAGAACATTGTTGACAGTCCTCTTTGTACGTGTGAAGATACAAAACATTTTCTTTTGCACTGTAATACTTTTCACCAACAAAGAATTGTAATGATGAATGCACTGAAATACTTTAATAACATATCTATTAATACCCTTCTTGCTGGGATATCAAAGGAAACAAATTGCAGAATTTTCAAAATAGTGCAAGATTTCATTTTAAGAACGAAACCTTTTTGACATAGGTGTCTATCATCTATCAAATATTATATAAAAAAAATGTACTTATTAACTTGCACAGGAGAAAAGTTAACTCTTTTCTTCAAGGTTTAAAAGATATCACTGCTGCCGGAAACAATTAATGCTGCCGGAAACATAGAAAACACAACTCTGTATGTCTGCCTGCCCCCCCCCCCCCCTCCCTCTCTCTCTCTCTCTCATCCCAAACCACTTCATATCCAATACTCTCTAACTTAACACAACAAATTAGAAATGTATGTAGTGGGAATTATTTGTTTGTTATCCACGACAATGCTGTTTAAACAATCCAATATTTAAACTCCAAAATATCACATAGATTGTTTCAACTGTCATGTATTCATATCATTAAGTTAAGGAAACAGATTTTCCTTTTCACATGTTTGTAACATCTTCGAATGTCTGTATAATAAGCAATGTAAATCGTAAAACATTTGTGAATAAAATCTTGTTTAAACATAATGTGAACTAGATCATGTAGTAACAATTTATTTTTATGCGTTTAAACTATATTTCCGCTTGAACCAACCTAGTGTGGTGTTTAATGAATTCCAAGAAGGGAACGACAATAGCGGAATTGGACTTTGCACACGTGACATATATCGATGTATATTGCTATATTGCGTAATACATATATACTACTCAAAATAATTTTAACGACCACGTTTACATTTGAGTCATTTTTTAAAGTGCTGTAATTTAATAATTTACTGACTTTTTCAATAAATAAGTTTAGTTGTATTGTACAGTTGTTACGATACACACATGTATTAACTTATTATATGAATATGAAATCGATAATATTAAAGATTAAGTAATTATTAGTGTTCCATTTTGTTATCCATAAATTATTTTGAGGAATATACATATGGTATAACCTGGTAAGATGTTAAACATTGGACCATTTTGTCCAAGTTACAATCCACTCAGACGACGACTTTTTATTGCCGTAAACTGGTCGTCACAGTATGAAAATGCATTGTTTTACCCTGAATTATGTGGGTGTGACTATTCAATATGCATTTTTAAAGGAGCAGAATTGAATGTTGTTTAATGATTCATCAACAGATCAGAATGTGCAGGTTAATCAAAGTTTACACTGTTCGCCACTCATAAGAATGTTTTCCAAAACACGCAATATATAACATATTGCCGGACGGTTTGCATTCAAATTTTAGCAGACGACACTTGAAATTTGGCGGCAAAAAATTGGCGGCGAAAGGGTTAAAATACTTTCAACTAAACAGTTAAAACACCATTAAGGTTATATTCAAGAAACTGGGTTCACAACTGCCACTCTATTTCCAGCAAATTGGCTTAAGTTCAATATGCCTGAAAGCCTAAGATATGCCCAACTCATTGATGTTTTGATACATGTGGCAATTAAGGCTGCGTGTATAATAAAAGACATTAAGAATACTCAGAACATATTATCTTATTTAAATATTTGGCATAAAACATAAGATAACAGTAAGTTTTTAAACGCTTACACCTATGAATCGGTACTCAGTGTATGGGGGTAGTTTACATTTAGTGATCATGGTTAGATTTTCGTATTTATTCTCCAAAAGCTTTGTCTGACATACTCTTGCACATGTTGCATCTTCATTCTTGCAATTGATCTCTCTCAAGTTTGCAAAAAGTATGTCAATCCGTCAAAAATCTAGGTCACCAGGTTAAATTTTTATTTTTATTTAAACGACTACTCAATGGTATCGAGGGGTCAGTGCAAAACTATTGTAACTACATAGAATGAAGGAGATACAATAGTTTTGCACTGACTCCTCGGTATTATCTTGTTGAGACGTCACCTATCACATCCTGGCATTGACCTTCCTACTTGTTATGCTGTTCCTTATATAACCAGAACTCCCCATTTCCTCCCCAATTCCGCACCCACTCTCCCCACTCCATAAAACAGATATACCTATATTTCATCTTCCATCGGCATGCAATAAACTTCGTGAAAATGTATAAGGCGGTGATAGTAGTAGCCACTGGGCTAACATGCCGTTGATAAACGTTTGCTTAATATGTATGTTTTTCACATTCCGGTCCAGACAATCGGAGAGGCAGGACCTCCTTCGGCTATCAGGAAGCTCGTGGCCTCGCAGGATGTGCCGCTGTCTGGAATGAATATTTATTACATTCATAAGAGCTGAGGTGTGGATACCCTGGACCAACCATAGTTTTTTTAACCTGATTTTAAAATTTTAATGTAGCCCTTAAGATGGACGCTTAGACTTTCTACTCAACTGGACGACGTTGGATTCGGCGAGATGTCACCTGTCTTTACGAGATCCCGGTGTGATTGTGAGGACCTACGACGGATTCAGCACTACCACGAATGCCGACGTTGGAATAACCCTGCGGTACACCCACTGATCATGTAAGCTGCAAGATCAGTGTGTCCATCGAAGGAGCCATTATCACGCGCGAATCCACCAACACTGACTCCACGAACGATGAGATTGACATACTGGCAACTTTTAATCATATGCTTCTTTAATCATCTGATTGTTGGAGAAAGTCCCAAGCCGGCAATTGGACTGACCTACTTACATCTTTGCTGTCATCCGACTGGACGGACTTAACCAACTTACATCTTTTCTGTCATCCGATTGGACGGACTTAACCAACTTACATCTTTGCTGTCATCTGATTGGATGGACTTAACCATCAACTTTAACTTTAATCTTCTATGGACAACTCCAATCAACGCTGGGCATTTTCTATCATCTGCTGCTGCATCTTGTAATATCCATTGGTCGAAGGAATATGTCCATTGGACGGAATATTTCCATTGGACGGAATATGTCCAACTTCTCCAGGACTCTCTGCACTATTTCAACTCTTAACTTCCGCTAAAAGGCTCGCCAAAAGGCCCTCTGCCTTAGGGCGAGGATAAAAAATAACGTATCATCGTCATAATGTTTTTCAAAGTATGCAATTGCCGGATCGCCCGAACCTATCGGTACATTCTGGTTTCAGAACGTTTCCGTCGTAAATCGTGATGTTGACGCGCTTAGGTCAAGTTGATCAATTCGCGATTATATTGGTTGAATGAATTTGGTTTATATCTTTCCATGAATATCAGATCAAAATCTGAATTAACCTGCAACACGTGAGCAGGATATGAACACTTTTTTTTTAAAAAAAGTGTTTATTTATATGCACGAACACAAACAAGAGGCAACATAGGTTTTATTATAAGGTGCAATAACTCTCAAGCCCTTAACACGAGCTTAAGTGGTATAATAAAGCTTCCGAAGACGCAATACGTTTTTTGTTTTATTTGATAATAGCATGTTATTAATATGTTTGTTACCGCGCGTAACGTAATATGTATAGCATAATTTTTCCAGTATATGCGATTTATACTGCTTCTCGAGGTCCGAAGGCAATATAAATGTATAAATCGCATACGAGAAAAATATGCTATAATTTGTTTGTACCATAGCTCTAATGGTTTTCCTTTGTTCTTGCGTATGACACAATTTTCATAAACTGAAGGTCTGAGCATAATCCGTGCTTTAACTGCCGGTATATTTCATCCGTGCTATAAATGACAGATTCGGTAGTTATACCATGATCTACCCAATTTTATTTTGTGAAGGGCGTTCTGTAGCGAGTAAAATATGTAAAACACGACTACCCATTACCAAAATAGCTCTCATTGAAATTTGCCCAATAATATACAAAGGCGATTGGCTGCAATAATCAAAACATGGGTCATGCTCATGTCGCGTGATAATGATATTTCTTGATTGGATCGAGCTGTTATTTTTACTGAAAACTGCAACTCCCTAAAACTTCTTGCATGCGCGTAGTTGGATAAATGACTATGGTACAAAACATTTATAACATATCGTTCTCGTATGCGATTTATACTGCACTCTTGGGCATGCGGCCCCTGAGAAGCAGTATAAATCGCATATACTCGGAGAAGTATGCTATTGGCTGAAAATCTAGACTACCAGTTATAACCAACTATTGAGTTTGATGAGGAAGTGACACGAGTCATAGAACCACTTGTTGTATGACCCTACTGTATAGGAAGTATAGTTTTACAAATGTGCACGCTGTATAGCTACTTTAAATTAGCATAACACACTCGACCACATAAAATTTCGTCAATGCTAAAGTCTCCAAGTGAATATTCAAAATGTACAAGTAAATTATTGTTAATAAAACGTTTAACAATGAATTAAACATCAAGTGTGTTTAATGTTTTATTTATCATAGAGAACATTTATATTACACATTACATTTCATATTTAAGTGAGGAAGTCTCGATTCTTATGGATGGTGGGAGGTGTACAGTACTGGTTCTACCCAGGAAAGGTAGGTGGTCTGCCTCCATCAAAAAATCGACCTCACGTGTGTTGAAAATGACGTAAAACACCACACAAACAAACAAACAGACATTTCATATTTAATTTATTAACTATTATATACAGGATCTTAAACTCGTTCCCATTTCATATAAGATTTATGAAACGAGTTATGAATTATTTTAATTTTAACGAGCCTTTGGGAACGAGTTTAAGATCCTTTTTATCACATAACATAATTCAGCTGTACATAGAACCGCCACGACGTCAGACACACTTTAGCGCCAAAACGTCATAAAATAAGTGACGTCGTAACGTCGCGTCTCGCACATAACGTTGCGCATAAAAGAGTTCGTGTTTTACCTCTTTACAAAATAGCAGTTTACGACAACTTTTTAACAAACCAACAACAATGTTTTGTATAACGTGCATTATTTTTATAAGCTGTCACAAATAATAAGTTTATGACTCAGATCTGGGTGAATTTATAATAAATAAAATAGTTTCAGTTAATAAACTTGCGTAGTGTTACAGGTTTAACTCAACCAATCAAAATCGTTCCAGGTTGTATTACACGTGTGTCATACAATAGAATATTAAATGGGTGTTCGACACTGCAAACAAGGAACGTTATGTGATAAATAATTATAATAAATATCGACATTTTATTATCTTTATTGTTATTTTAGAAAATGAGAAAGAAATCAGAGTTGAAAGACATGTATCAAAGAATATCGGACAATATTATAACATGCGTATCTTTTTTATTTTACACTTTACCATATGACAATTTTTGTTTCCGTTTTTAAGACCACTCAAGTTTTATTTCGTTACATGATCCACCTGATTTTATGTTGTTCAATTTCGTCCTTAGATATTGTAACCATGTTTACTATTTCTACTTTTTGTATAAATAATCAAAATCGACTAACATGTATATTTGTTTTTAAAAATAAAATATTGTGTTATGGTCATAATTCGCTTCAGTTTTATTTATACCAATGTGTACTCGTATCTCATATTTTAAAATCAAAATTAAAGTATAACCTTTGACCCTGGACATGTCGATGCAGACGAAACTGTGAATAAACGTTTATTTATTTATCTATTTATTTTAATTAATTATTTTATTTTGTTTTATTTTATTTTATTTTATTTTTATTTTTTTATTCGTTCGTTCGTTCGTTCGTTCGTTCGTTCGTTCGTTCGTTCATATTTATTTATTTATTTATTTATATATTTATTTATTTATTTATCTATTTATTTTAATTAATTATTTTATTTTGCTTTATTTCATTTTATATTATTTTATTTTATTTTATTAATTATTAATTAATATTTATTCATTTATTAATTCGTTCGTTCGTTCGTTCGTTCGTTCATTCGTTCATATTTATTGATTGATTGATTGATTGATTGATTTGATTGATTGATTGATTGATTGATTGATTGATTGATTGATTGATTGATTGATTGATTGATTGATTGATCGTATATTTATTGATTTATTGATTGATTTATTTATTTATTTATTTATTTATTTATTTATTTATCCTTGCTGGTCATTTTAACGAGCAGACCTCAGACCGAAGGACTAGTAAAGTAGAAACATTTCTTAAATATTTTGATAATTAACCCAAATTCGGTCCTGGCTGGGGTTGAACTCGCGATTCCTATGTTACTAAATGCTAACCATTACACCTACTGCAGACGATATATATTATAATTTTGAGTCTAACAGTATGTAAATCCAACCACTCATAATCCCCCAACACACAAACACACTAATCCACCCCTGTCCCCAAGACACACAATCACACTCCTCCGCGGTTTTCGTAATATATTCTAAGTATTTCGTCTAATTGTATCATGGGTTATTATTTATAGTTCATCATTTCATAGGACGTTATCCATTTCCTGTGGTTGCTATATTTTAATTTTTTTCTTCAACTGTTTTAGAGATCGTGTATTTTATTTCAATTATTTGTGAAAAACATCCGTAAAGTTATTGTTTTATCTAACCTAACATCCATGTAAACTCTTTACATTTACAATATTCAAGTAGGCGGTCTTAAATTGTTCAATCGTTTAAACAATATAGATTGATTACCTTGTTAAGATTGTTCAGATTGACTGTTCAAACCTTTTAACAATATTGATCCGTGTTTCTAATGGCTGCATGTACCTTTATCACACACACATGTGCTAAGGAACACCATGGTTTTTCAAACAAGAGCGGATTTCCCCGTTCATTTCTATTAATACAATAAGAGGCAATATTAATCAAATCAACAACCAAACACAACTTCAATAGTTGGATGGCAGTGAGTTCTAAGGAGGAGGTAATGAGGCGTTTAAAATACTACATTGAAAATTGGTCAAATTCCCCTCTATGAGCAATATCTGTTTTGTTTATTCTGTAAATCACATTCTGTCTCATTAATTGCCAGGTGTCAGGTTACTATAAGTTATATAATGTGTATTTTTAGAACCCCGCAGGAACATTTTGAAATACTATGAAGTTGGAAAATCTGCGCTCGATGAATGGATGGTTTTGTTTGCTTGTTTGCTTGGTATTTTAGGTCATTTTAGCACACGTAAGGCCATATATACTGAAAGGAAAAAGAAACGCATAATCAAAATATTGCCTATACTAAACAATTATACACACCTAATTCCACCTAATATTCCAGATATATCTCAACGTGTTTTGTACAAAAAGGGGCTACAACTTATTACAGAAAGGACAACTCTGTCATGCAGTAGACCTTTTAATCAAAGTATACTTTGTTACTAGAAATTCATAAATGTTGAAGTTTCGCTTGTAAAGGTCAAGCTATTTCAGTATTGTGTTTAATGTTAAGAGATTGCAACGTTTAAAGCCTAAGTTTGCTCACCTGCCCGAGCCAAATGCGCATTCTGTCGATAATGAAACTTTAACGGGGTAAACCTCCTTTCCGAAAGGACAGGACATTCACCCTGTACCATTCGATTAGCAGTAGCATGTTAAACATACAATATATAGCGGAAATACCAATTATGCGTTTCTTTTTCCTTTCAGTATATATATGTTTGATTTGTTTTGGTAGAGGCAGACCACCCCACCTTTTCCTGGGTAGAAACAGTATTGTATACTTCCCGCCATCCGTAAGGCCAGAGTTTTTTATTTATTGGTTTAAGGGAAAAAATTCAAAAAATTGCATTAGGAAGGACGAAATAAAAATAAAATTAAGACCAGCATTTACATTGAGTCTATAATAAAATTAAAAATAAAAGTAACCTTTTTGAGACATTTTATTTTTATTTTTGTGTTTTGGAAAACAACAACAGAAGAACTCTTGATGTAACATATGAAACTGACTTTTTTTCCATCTGTTTTTTTATAATAGAAACTAATTTCTGGTAAAATATAGTGAAACCTCTGGGACCGCTGTCTTCCTTAGCTAGTTTTTGGATGCAAAACCCCTGCAATCCACACCACTACCGGGACAGTCGACCGTTCAAAGCCCCGTTCTTTACACCTGCGGAGTTTGTTTAAGTAAATGTTTCAGCCTTGTCAGGCATAGGGATGCAGACTGTGGATATGGTGTGGTGGTCTGTTACAGTTCAAATTGTCAGTCAAAATTGAGCACAGTATAGAGTTTAGAACCGTTAGATTTACTTATCTTCTGATTTGCTTTAATGGTACGAAAATATATGGGTACGAAACTTCCCTGAACAAATTCTTCACTACATTCGAAGTCGGACTGGCAATAAAAATAATATCGGGATTTTAAATTTTATTTTTTATTTTGATTTGGGCAAAAATAGGGCAGGCTCTCCCGCAAACCAACAAATAAAAAACTCTGGCCTAAGAGTCGACACTTGATGGGACATTGTTAGAGTGTAACCAACTCACAAACTACTCAGACAACAGGCCTTTCTATTCTATGTAGTTTAAAGGGACACATGACAATCTTGAGTTTTATATCTATCATTAAAATTAACATCTCCATTTATTCATCCTGCATCTTTTTGACTTAAAACTGCTTGCATATAATTAAACAAAACATTGAGATTTCAATTGTCTTCGTTATTCTACCAAATGTTTACATGTTTATATTATTGGTGAAAAAATAATTTGTTTAATACTATTATGATACCTAATATTTTAGAATGATTGAACAAATGCAAGTTATGTAGAAAAACTAACGGGACGACGTGATCAAGATTGCCATGTGTCCCTTTAAAACAAATTTATTAACGAACATTTTAATAAAAACAAATATGTTAAAAACAATGAGTAATTGACAGTTTTTGGCATTTTCACTCAAAACCACAGGGCATGGTCTCGCATCGCGTTGCTGCGCCACTGATAAATATAAGGATACTCCTTGAACAAAGGTTCGAACACCAAACTGATAAGCTACTGTCTTAAAGGGACACATGGCAATATTGAAGGATTTCATCAAGCATTAACAGTAGCACTTAGATTTTGTAATACCATTTTGACTTTAACCCGGCTTGCATATAGTTATATAAAGGAAATCTAATTGGAAACTTTAATTTTTCTTTGTTATTTTACAATAAGTTGAATATATTATTTTTGGTGTAAAATATTAAAAAAAATTGTGCTATGAAAATAAGAATTCCTTTGAACTATTACTAATGATTTGCAAGTTATGTAGAAAAATTAACAGGACACCGTAAATTTGAAGAAAAAAAAGAAATATAGAGAAAAAAAAGATTGCCGCGTGTACCTTTAAGAGTTGTATGGAAAATCAACCACTACAGTATAATCGAGATATTAACCTCCTATTATATTTATATAATATTGCATTGCATTTCAATTATACGGATATTTTTCGCAACGATAACATGTAAAAAATAATCTGTCAAATAATAATCAGGATATTGCAATACATTATCCCGCTCTCCCATCCCCATAAAACTCAAATTGTCGCTTCCATAACCAAGAGATCGCTCACATGCCAAATTATCGGAACTAGTCAGATTGCAGATCGCGGCATTTGTTATATACTATTAAATAAACAAACCAAATGCGCCTTGGCGCAACTGCATTCGGTTAGAGCGTCGTCCACTATGTGTCTACTGAATCGAAGGTTCAGGGTTCGAGCCTTATATAAGGCAACATTTTTTAAACCATACAATGTTAAGATATTTCAAAAAATATTATACGAAACTACTACGGAATAAATCTGATTGGTTCCGACAATTTGGCATCGAGCCGAACAAAATAAGTAGAGATTGGCTAACAACACACGTTTATCTTTGGTTATTTTCGATCCACACTAGCTGTGATGAAAATTAAAATATCAAGCCTGACACTAGTGAGTTTGTTTGTTTGTTTGTTTGTATGGTGTTTTACGTTATTTTCAACACATGTAAGGTTATATATGACGGTCGATTTTTTGTGGTGGAGACAGACCACCCACTTTTCCTGTGTATAACCAGTACTGTACACCTCCCACCATCCGTAAGAATCGACAC
This sequence comes from Cyrtodaria siliqua, assembly GCA_037043455.1. NCBI lineage: Eukaryota > Metazoa > Mollusca > Bivalvia > Adapedonta > Hiatellidae > Cyrtodaria > Cyrtodaria siliqua. The sequence continues at coordinate 116,947 of JAWPHD010001602.1, forward strand.
TTTCTCACTTACAAGTCGAACTCCCGAGTGAGAGGCGAGAAGGTTTACAACGCAACGTCGTTAACCCCTTGGTCACACCAGTGAGAAGCGTGCCCTACTCTTACTATCAAATCGATTTATATGTTTCCTTAACGCGCTCGGAGCAGGGACCAGCCGGTTTACATTCCCGCCCGGCTATGGCAAGAAACGCACAAGCGGGAACTCGTTATCTCCGGATCTACCAAATCAATCGAAAAAGTGTCGATTCTTGCGGATGGCGGGAGGTATACAGTACTGGTTCTAACCAGAAATAAGTGGGTGGTCTGCCTCCACCACTAAAACAAGCGACCGTCATACATAGCCTAAAATAACATGAAACATGACGATAAACGTTCAAGACTTTTAATCAATTCAAGAAAACATAGACTTTCGACCTGCCGTTTATTCGACGTACTTATTTTTTTAATTTTGTATCATGTACAATACAACTTGAGAAAAAGGAATATCGTGTAATCTGCATAGAGAGCATTTACCGGGACGGTCCACTTTCTAACTTAACCGTGGGATAAACACAGCGGTTTTGGTACCTTTATGACTAATTTTAAACCTACACTTATAAGGTATTAACTTTTTTAAGTTTTCACATGGTTTAGCATAAACAGTGTTAAATGAATATAAGTAATTAAACTGGATTACAACCCTCAACTGTTATCGATAATTCTAATCTAAAATCTGAGTCAGTAAAGTGTTCTGGGATTGCTACAAATGGCTTAGCTGGATTATGTTTTATCAATAATATTGGTATCAAAGTAAGGCATCGTTTGTTATAATTAGGCCGAAAAAGGCGAAATAAAAGTCTAAGGGCAGATTAAGCCTAAGGTGTGAGGCTATCTCGGTCAAATACTTGAGAGGGTGATACTAGCCAGGAATGGGTTCATGACTGAATGTCCTGCCTGAAAATTGCATTAAAGCAATTATGTTTGTTTTGGTCTTTTGATAATCCACTTTAGCTAAATAAGTTCTAATGGTACTTTGGACTGTACTGAACCATGGGCTTGTTACGTATACAGAAAGTCAGACGGTCGCCGATCTTACGTACCATTTTGAAGGAAAGTTATACTGGGTTGTACAACTGAAAGGGTCAATTTTAAAACAGTATGTATTGATAGACAATACTATAAATAAGCGTGGAACTAATATGGTCTCGGTGACTTCACACTTTCGTATTTGAGCATGCGGCGTTTTCGACACCATAAACATAAAACATATTCGTAAAACAACAACAAAAAAAAACGCTATTAAAACTAAAATGATTTTTCACTTTTTGTCAGTAATGATAATAAATTTCGTTATAGTAAAAACGAAGGACTTCATTCGTTAATATGTTATAAGTGTAAAAGATATCGTTCGTAAAACGATTTTTCACGTTTTTGTCGGTAATTAAACAGTAATTTCGTAAAACTAGAAACGAACGACTTATTCGTGTAAGTAAATATCACTTCTATCGAAAGCGTAAACAATATCGCTTGTTAGCATGTTGTTTTACTCAAATGTGTCATTGATTCAGGGTCATTTTTTAAACTGTATCCCCAATGCTAAGTACTAAAAATTGAACATTCTCTTTCCTCACAATCATCTTCCGTACCAGTATTCAATCAACAATTCTTCCTTCGCATACGTTAGAGTATTTGCAAACAAAAATAAGTGTCCGCATGTTTGAGAGTCATAACATGCACACCCATGATATCCCCGTCTTTCCCAAGATCGGAACATCATTTCCAAATTCGGAAATACGACAAACGGATGTTTATAGCAAGAAATAAAGGTGAAATGAGATAAAGATGGAGTGATGTCGATTAAAACACATTTCGGTGGTTATGAAATCGTTATCTTTGGGGAGTTTAAGCATGCAAGTTCAATCGCTTGCTTGATCTCTTGTTTAATCACTTGTCATTCTGTGGTCGTGTATTTATACAGGACGTGCATAATCTCTACAGAACCCGCACCTAAACATGCAATCCCATTAAAATCAGACCCTTTATCACGCTTTAATAGACCCTCTTAGCTGACTTCCCATTACAGTGCACGTCAGATTCAATTAACCAATCAGATTTGAGCCTACACAATTGTTCGGTATTGACAGCTTCACTGCGCATGTCGCATTTCAGTAAAACGCCTAGCTTATTAAACACAAACGAATTGCGTTGACAAACATAATACACCAACCATTATTGAATATTTACTGAAAAAAAGAAAAAAAAAGGATTGTTTGACGGAATTTAATAGCGTTACAAAAAAAAAACATTCGTGGGATTGAACCCACACTAAAATGAAACTCGTTTGACAGCGGTAGAGCACGCTATCGGACCACATGTACTATGTCATATTATTTAGGGTATCTATTGTCGTAATCATTTCGGTGTATATTTTCAAAATACACGACAGCGCCCATGAATTTCTTCGTATCTTGATGTAAAACATGCCACTTAGTGCATTTACTTGAATTTATCGTGCAATAACACAGCAATAACACACGAAGACTTTAGGTTTTCGTTTGTTCAGTTCACTCGAATGTCATCTAAAGTGCATATGAAACGCGTGATTTCATTTGTTGAATTTAGTCGATCTTCTCATGAATAGTTATTAGATGAAAGGTCGATCTGACGAGACCTCAAAGGCAATGTGGTCAAATCTAATAGCGGAGAGTATCAAGGTATACAGGAAGTAAATCACTGTGGTATTCATGCCCGGTGTTGTCGAAAGGAGTTCCCAAATATATAATCCCTAACTTTTTTTGTGATAAAAGGCATTTTTGAGTATTTAAGGCCTGTTTTTCTGGCTGAAATGACTTTATTACTTGTTTGTGATAGCTAAAAATCATTTGCATGGTTGTATGATGATTTATTTATCAACTGAAAGTTTTTAAAGTGAAAGTAGAACACATTTAAGAGGTGCCGAATGAATGCAGTTTGTTCACGGTGTCAACAAAGATCAGAATTTTATTTTCTTATATGCCACATGACCCCTACTATTCTCAGCAGTTTTCTAGAGAGGAAGGTCTCATGACTAAGAACATGTAAGTGAATCTTAGTTTGAATTTCATTTTGAAAAATGGCTAGAAAGCTTGGACAATATTGCATTGGACTCAATGGGATTTGATTTACTTCCGGTACACCTCAAAGCGTAATTAGGATATCATTCTAATGAGATTGCTAAACATGCACACGGAAGATGTCCCGCAACTCTGAAGTTATTTATTATATATTCATCAGATGTTGACTGTTCCGAAAACCGGGATCTTCCTGATTGTGAGGATGAATTTGAACTTTTATTCAGTAAAGTCCTCATGGATAGGAATGTAATTCTGGCTCTACTACAAAACAAAAAACGAACGTCATATATGGCCTAACATGTGCTAAAACAGCATTCAAACACAAATATTTGTTTACCATTTTACCTTTGCATTAATGTTCATATTATATATGTATAAGTCTGTAAGTATGCCTGTAAAAGTAGACTTTACTAAGTAAAACAATACACTATATACTCGTATGTATAGCTATATGATAACATATCAGTGGTTATTTATCGTACACAGCATTATTGCTAGAGAATACACGTTTGACATAGAACATTTACATGTTCACAGCGAGGAACACGTGCGTACCTTCAATATTTTGATTTACCGACAAAGAGTGAACATCGTCGTTTTACTTTTACAAATGGTTTTCATATATGTACCTTTCGAAGAAACAGTTGATACACTGTGGTCTGTCCGTCCGTCCGTTCGTCCCGTTCGTCGGGTTTGCTCGTAGCCTCCTTCAGTAGTTGACGGAGGATGCTCATAATATGCCATGTATTTCGCAGAGATGATGCACTGGGATCCAGCCTCCTTTATTAGTTGACGGAGGATGCTCATATGCCATGTATTTCATAGAGATGATGCACTGGGATCCAGTATCTGACCCAGTGGGCAGAGATCAGGGTCAAAATGTCAAATTCACAAAAATGAATGAATCAATGAATAAATGGTGTTTTACGGCACGTCGACACATAAATAGGTCATATTGTGCACAAAAACCGACGAAAGATGAAGATATTAAGTAGTAATTAAAAATTAATGTAAACATATAAAGATAAAACTATTAAAAAATAAGGGATATGGTAGTAATATAAACTATATATGTAAATCAACAAATGCCCGTCAACGGGTATATAAAAATGAACATCACAGCTAGTTTATCAAATTTTTTAATGAATGTCTTTCCTTGTAAACTCCTTCTATGGCAGTTGAAGGAGGGTGCTCATGGTTGTCTGGGATGTGTACATGCCATTGAAGTACGACTATTTGTGATGGGGCCCCGATTGACTGCTCCGATTGCTCTAACGAACATGTTTACGTTTAACACTGCCACGGGCGTTTCTACAGAGAATACTTTGTCAGTATCTTTTATATACTATCAAGTTTATTAGGCGAGACTTAGGAAACACAGAATGGCGAGGCTCTGTCGAGTGCATGATTCCGTGTTATTTTAATAATCTGGAAATACATTGACCTGATGCTCATCCTTGAAGATGTGTCCAATTGTCCGAGCGGTTTCAAAGAGATAAGTGTTTGCTACAAATCTAAAGAAACAAAAAAACTTTGGACAACCGGTGTTGGTCCTTTTTTAAATCTACTGACTTCTTTTGTACACCTAGTGTTAGTGTATAACGGTAATTTATGAAAACGCCTGTTGAAATTTTGAGAAATAGTTTTACGGTTATTTATAGTAACGGCGGTCATCCTATTTATCTTTTCACAATTTCGAAAGTTATTGATTTCCAGACCATGGATGTGAGTTTGGTAGATATTGGCAAAGCGGCTTGTGAAGAGAACTTGTTTAAAGCAAACTTTAACATTGTTTTAGAGTTTTGCCTATACTAATACGTTACGTTACGTCTCTATGTTTGGATTATGAATCCCTGGTATGTCGCCGTTTTTGAACCCGGGAGTTTATTTGGACAATATTGAGAAGGGATAAAAGGGAGACATTTCTTAAAGTCCCTATCCCGCAAAACAACAGCAACTTTTACAACATATGTACACCGTTTCTAAACCTACTGACGGCGAGGTACTGCGGGAGAAACTTAAATAGTTTGAGAGCTCAAACCCTATAGACACAATATAAACGGCTTTAACCAGACACACCCCAAAACTGGAATGTCGAATTATGGCAAACAGGCCAAACCCCAAAACCAACTCATAATTCATTTTACACATATTCAATCACAGGTATTTAAGAACCCGTGAATAATCCTCAAATTTTAATACGTACATATACATTATTATATGACCCGAACACCTGCATAGAGTTTTGATAAACGATTTAGTATTGTAATTTGCCGTTATTTGGCGGTTACTTTCTTTAAATAATCAAATATTTACAGAGTGGATGCGTGTACGTTATTGATGTCGCTTTGTCCAAGTTGTATAACGCGGAAGTGCATTGATCTCAGAAATGAGAAAATGTGTCCTATAGAAACCACAGCACTCAAACACAATGACACGGTACAGTGGCGTAGCGTAGCCTGATTTCCACCCTTATCCCGCTCGCCCCTCTTATTTTTATTTCAGTTTTCAACTTTTTTGGCTTTCTTATTTGATTACTTTTTTATTTTTCCAAGTTAATCCCGGGAGTAAGGGAATATGCTACGCTACGCCCCCGCCGTAGGTCCGCACTGTTCCACCCACTTTATCAAATGAGCAAAGCCAATGCCAGTATTGACAAGAACATTTTGATGCAAGTCCAGATGAATAATTAGACTGCTACACAGCGTTTACATATAAACGCTTGTTTGATTGAAACAGGACATGCGCAGTGAAGCAGTCTAATGAATAATGCGCCGTATTTTAGATGGGAGAATCGTAGTTTTGGTAAACACTGGATACAAACAAAGCCGTTTTACCGAAAGTGTACATAATTTATAACACTCCTTTTATAGTGTTAAATCAGCATTGATATTCCAAACACAAAGTTATTATCATGTCAGTTTATTTGCCCATTTTAGTAAAGAAAGAAACTAAAAATGTTTCTCCATTAATTACTTCTCCTTATAGTGGCACGTTTCAAACATAAGCACATATATATTTTTCGGCTTCGTCCGACGACAAAGGACAGGCAAAATATACAGAATACAGAATGCCGAAGACAGGATGAAGGTCAGTATTCAGCATGGTCTATTCGTCAGCCTAAACACAGACCTAATAAATAAAAACCTCCTATCTGAACCAATGAAGAATTCAAAACATCAAGTTGCACCTTAACGTTTCCTAACTCCTCTCTCAAATATTCATTGATTTTGATGAGATGAGAATACATTCAAAAGATTCATAATAAATAGTAAAATGGGATTATATAATTTATTTTTATTTTCAAAATAAGAAATTGTACAAAAAGCTGTGTAATGTTAAAAATATCATAATTTTTGGCTTTTCCCTTAAAAACCTTGAGCAACTGACGAAATGAAATTTTCCGTCAAATTCCCTCTTTGCTTAGAATGTTAAAGTAAAGAAAATTCCATTTACTTTAAAGGGGTTGATGCACTATTTCCAAACACAGTTTATTTTAAAGGGCTCTGAAAAACTTGAAAAAAGCTGAAAGAATTATCAAAATGCCATAAAAAATAAAGGAGATATGACCTATTGAAAATTTGCAAAGAACATAAATGGAGGCGGCCATCTTTGAACGATGACGTCATCGCGCCGTTTTACCATATATGGCGTTTTGACAAAATGTATTTTAAAGCAAAGAAAACCACTGCAAATTGATTAAAAATAAATATAAAGATGTAAAATGTATACATTTTAGTATTATTTTTCATTTGCAGTGATTTTCTTTGCTTTAAAATACATTTTATCAATATGCCATATATGGTAAAACGGCGCGATGACGTCATCGTTCAAAGATGGCCGCCTCCATTTATGTTCTTTGCAGTTTTTCAATAGGTCATATCTCCTTTATCTTTCATGGCATTTTGATAATTCTTTCAGTTTTTTTCAAGTTTTTCAGAGCCCTTTAAGATAAACTGTGTTTGAAAATAATGCATCAACCCCTTTAACTTCTTACTATTTTATAGTGTTTAATGTATTTGTTAGCTGCTTATGATTTCTTCTCAGCTGTACTTTGATAGTTTGATTGGAGAAACCAGTAATTTATATCAAAAGTCAGTAAAAATGTATTATTTAGTAAAATAATTACTGTGTTTAATTTACCTGTTAAAGAAATTAAAGACACTAACCCGCCAAGTAGCGGCAAAATTACACTACAAAACCGTTTATCAAAACTCTATCCAGGTGTTCAGGTCATATACTAATGTATATGTGCCGATTAAAAGTATGGGATTGTTCACGGTTTCATGAATTATGAGTGCTGTTGATGGCGAGATAGCTGCTTTAACGATGCATATAATAATAATAATAATAACAATAATAATAATAATAATAATAATAATGATAATAATAACATTTTATTCAGCAAAATTCCAAAAGGTCATAAGATCCATGAGGATACAACACATATAAAAACAAGAAATGTCACAGTAAGTGACAAATTCCCCCAAAGTGACCTTTGACCTCTAAGTGTGACCTTGACCTTGGAGTCACGGACCTGGATTTTGTGCGCGACACGTCGTCTGGTTGTGGTAAGGACTTATGCCAAGTTATTTGAAAATCCGTCCAGGAATGCCAGAGGTATTGACAAGACACGATTTGACATTTGACCTCTAAGTGTGACCTTGACCTTGGAGCAACGGACCTGGATTTTGTGCGCTACACGTCGTCTTGTTGTGGTGAGCACTTGTGCCAAGTTATTTGAAAATCCGTCCAGGAATGCCAGATCTATTGACCGGACATGATTTGACTTTTGACCTCTAAGTGTGACCTTGACCATAGAGCCACGGACCTAGATTTTGTGAGCGACACGTCTTATTGTGGTGAGCACTTGTGCCAAGTTATTTGAAAATCCGTCCAGGAATGCCGGAGTTATTGACAGGCCACAATTTGACATTTGACCTCTAAGTGTGACCTTGACCTTGGGGCCACAGACCTGGATTTTGTGCTTGACACATCGTCTTATTGTGGTGAGCACTTGTGCCAAGTAATTGGAAAATCCTTCCAGGAATGCCAGAGTTATTGACCGGACACGATTTGATCTTTGACCTATTATGTGTGACCTTGACCTTGGATCCACGGACAGGCTTTTGTGCGCCACATATCATGTTGTTGTGGTGTGCACTTTTGCCAAGTTATTTCAAAATCCGTCAAGGAATGCCAGAGTTATTGACCGGACACGATTTGACATTTGACCTCTAAGTGTGACCTTGACCTTAGAGCAAAGGACCTGGATTTTGTGTGCGACACGTCGTGTTATTGTGGTGAGCACTTTTGCCTAGTTATTTGAAAATCCGTCAAAGAATGCCAGAGTTATTGACCGGACATGATTTGAGCTTTGACCTCTAAGTGTGACCTTGACCTCGGAGCCACCGACCTGGGTTTTGTGCACGACATGTCGTCTTGTTGTGATGAGCACTTGTGCCAAGGTATTTGAAAATCTGTTCCTGAATGGCAGAGTTATTAACCGGACACGAAAGCATTTTGTTTTGACCTATGACCTCCAAGTGTGACCTTGACCTTGGAGCCACGGACCTGGATTTTGTGCGCGACACGTCGTCTTGTTGTGTTGAGCAATTGTGCAAAGTTATTTGAAAATCCATCCAATACTGTCAGAGTTATTAAGCGGACACGATTGTACTATATGCCCCACTTCGGGGGCATAACATGACAGCTGGTACATGCAAACGTTACATGGACTTTATATAATAGCAACGCAATATATAATTGTAAAGCATACAGAATATAGCAAGATATAAATATTGTATAGAATTTATGTTATTATTTTTATTATTTATAATATGCCTTATTGTAATTTAGTTTTCAATGCATAATATATATGCGGAGATGGTGACAAGATTTCAGTCCTAATTAACTTTATTAACCGTTTTAAAGAAAGAAAAAACTACGTTTTATTTGCAAATATTGTATAGATGCATATTGTTGAGGGCCTCATGGAAGATTGACTAGTTTCAAATGAGTTCTCTCGTTAAATAAAGTATTTTATTTTTATTATTATTATTATAATTATTTTTATTATTATTATTATTATTATTATTATTATTATTTATTATTATTATTATTATTATTATTATTATTATTATAATAATAATAATTATTATTATTATTATAACTTAACATAATAAAACTGTGTGAGTACTATGATGGAGATTCTCATCTCAAAGGCTTTAAACACAAAGACACTCAAATTTTTGATAAGTTTTTAATTTTTACTGTTTATACGTTCCAAAAAATTAAACATACTTGATCTTTTCCAGTAATGTTACTTTATTTATGCTATTCTTATCTCATTATATAATGCACATTTAATAATAAAGTGATATAATATATAAAATATATATAATTATATATACGAGAAACACATAGGTTTACATAGGTGTCTGATTCTCCGACGCATTTTCGAAACTCTACACGCATACAGTTGTAGTGTTTGTTGTTGTTGTTATTACATATATCAAGGATGAAAGCGTTCATGACTGATTGGAACTTAGTGATTGGGAAACTCTCTCCCTCTCTCCTCTCTCTCTCTCTCTCTCTCTCTCATATGCTGTGTTTACTTTTTATCATGTATGATTTGCCATTGTAATTTATTTTATTATTTTATTTATTATTTCACTCAGCCATACACATTTGCAATTGCAAGATGTTAACTGGGAAGGGTTTAAACTAATGTTGGTAGAATTTGTTACCCGACCCATTTGTCATTATAATATTTCTATTGTATATAATGTGGATATTATTCTCCCGTAAAATATTGGCAATAACATGTTTAAATCATATATAACTATGTGTAAGTCATCGTATAGGAAAGTGTCGTAACTAGAAATTAGCCCTAACCCATTTGTACATTTTATAGTAATGCAATATTATGCAAAACTATAGTATTAACATATAAAAATGTCATACATTCTTCATTGAATGGAGGTAATTTGAACCCACAAGATATGCCGGTTTACTTTTGCATTATTACCCACACAAATTACTTCCAAAAATGTTATTGAAAATTAGAAATATCTCAGGCATTTAACGCGGAATTCTATCCGCTCAAGTTTTAATTAGAATTCAGTTATGTAAAATATAAGCTGAGACGCTGCCCACTCGGAAAAAAAAAGAGAATAAAAAGATCAAAGTAACACTATTTTTAGAAATTGCTGCAATAGGTTTTAGGAATAATAAAAACGAGAAGTGTATAAAGCATGCGTTATATGTAGACGATTTTAATAATGGGTTAGTCTGCGGAAGCTTTGTTCAAGTCACATACCTGTAGTCGGCGATATGGAGATGACAGGAAGGTAAAGTGAATAATTAAAAGTACTGTATGAATACAGATACGTTTTAATTTGGTCTTAGGTAGATTAGTCTTTATTTGGTCTTAGGTATACATTATTATACATGTTAAAGGGAATATATTCAAGTATTTTCAATTAAACGATTTACACCTGAGCTATCGCAAAGGGAATTTCAGTGACCATGCTACAATATAATATATAAAAAAAAGTAAAATGCATGTAGTTGATTGGGAACACATACGGTAACAGTCATCTTGTTAAATGCTGTTTTCCTGCTCATGAATGTCAAATGTTTAGCTTCTTCTTAAACAAAGTTAGGAAAAAGTTAGGAAGTTTGAACACGTGTATCACATCATAAAGTTAATAGTAATGTCATATTCGTAATGAGCCTGCGGGTTGATTATGCGAATTTGAGTCCACACTTTCGTACATGTATGTCCATGTTACTGTAGATAAAATATCAAACAATTCGATGCACGCCCTCAGTATAAAAAAAAATTCTCGCTCGCTTCGCTCGTTCGACGCATAATGGCTAATGAGTGGTTTAATTAACACATTATTAAATCGTTTCATTTGAAAACGGAATTTTTTTACCCTATCAATGCATTACCGCAACCGTTTAATGAGGCTAAAAAACATTCTCGCTCGCTCGACGCATAATGGCCAATGAGTGGTTTAATTAACACATTGTTAAATTCTTTTATTTGAAAACGGACTTTTTCACCCTATCAATGCACTACCGCAACCGTTTTATGAGGCTAGAAACGGACCCGAAAATTGACCAAAAGCTTACACCCCCCATCAAACAATTTCGATGCACGCCCTCAGTATAAAAATTGTTCTCGATCGATTCACTCGCTCGACGCATAAGGGCTAATGAGTGATTTAACACATTGTTAAGTCCTTTTATTTGAAAACAGACTTTTTTACCCTATCAATGCACTACCGCAACCGTTTTATGAGGCTAGAAACGGACCCGAATATTGACCAAAATCTTGCATCAAATAACAGGTATCAGAGCCTAATCGGTTTTCCCCTATGTAGAGGATAGGAACGGTAGCCTGTGGAGTTCGGGTTCAATCACCGGCTTTACATTTTCCAAGACTGTGACTCGAGGGAAATATTCGGGTAGTAGCGACAAATTGTGACATTTTTTTATTCTAAAGGGTCAAAACATACCGAACGAGCCTAAAAAACTCGTTATTTTGAGGAGTTTCATTCTGGACAGTAATATTTATTTTCCTAGGCTACGCACCAGAGATAATTTATGCATTTTGACCCAGTTTTCATTTAAAATATATGATGAATTCAAATATTACACCTGCATAACACGGTGCTTACTATATTTTCTCTGATATGACATTTTACGAACAAGAACACCCCCACAACGCCCCACCTACCACCCACCCCCACCCCCGCCTTCATTACACTGACCGGTTTGATAAGAGGTTACATTAAGACAAAGGTTATTGAATGTATTGAAATTCAGTTCGAAAAATACAACCTTCTATAAAAAAAAAACTACTTTTATTTTTATGGTTTTGGCGGCCCATTCACGATTGCTTGTAACTACCATGATGACGATATTCAGATCAATGCAAATATTTATTTTAAATCTATCCTCCTCATCCTATACATGTCTAATTCTAACCAGTCACATATTTATCGTTTGCGGATGCGGTTTACCCCTTCGCAAAAAAGTAAGCCCGAAGCATACTTAAACAGGCTCATGGCAAGCCCAATCTTCGTGGCTTAAAAGTAGAACATCGTGGGTGTTAGTGGGCGTGAGAAGTGTTGCACCTTACACTCACTACCCATCAGACTCACTAAAACCGAGTCTGCTACTTTTCTCTCTTGTTTGTGTTTGTTGCTTCAAAGGAATCCCATTTTCAGTATTTATTGACATTCACACTAGCGTTTTTTTAGTGCTGTGTGGCGGCCGTAAAAAGTCGCCCCGACTACAAATCTGTAATGTTGTTACTTAATGGTTCTGTAGGATCTTCAAGCCCAATCTTCGTGGCTTTAAAGTAGAATATCGCTTAAGCCGGTGCTAGGAGTCGTGAGAGGTGTTGCACCTTACACTACTTCTCATGAACAGACTCAATGAAACCGAATCTGCTACTTTTCTCTCTTGTTTGTGTGTGTTGCTTCCACTGGATCCCCTTTTCAGTATGCATTGACATTCACACTAGCGTTAGCTTAGTAATGTGTGGTGACTGCTAAAAGTCGCCCCGAATACAAATCAGTAGTTGTGTAACTTTCTGGTGCTTTGGGATCATCAAGCCCAATCTTTGTGGTTTAAAGGTTTAATTACACTAAATGTCTGGGATGTGCTCGCCTGGTGCATCGAGACTAGTTCTGTATTAAAAAGTGCTGATCTTTTTTTTCTATAAAAACCTTTTTAGTGAAATTTCCTGTTATTTTTTGGCTGTAACTGTATTCTGGACACGTTGCTGATATTTGAAAAGGGAGCTCATCATGTTTTTGACAGTTTTTGATATAAATTTCAGAAGTGAAAGTAGACAGGGTACGAAATTTCAAGGGGTAAAATAGCTTTGATCTTTGACCCGGTGTTAGTATACAGCTGAACAAATGTTTCTTAGAAGGTATTAAACCCCCTATTTCCTAGTTGATGTTTAATAGCAGACATGTTTATTAACATGATAAATTAAGTTTCCCAGAATTCCAATCAGGTTTGAGATTTTTAACAGGTTGTCAACATTCTAACTTTACTATGGAAGGGGCATGGAGACTAATTTACGCTATTATAACCTAAAGTAGAATACCGCTTAAGCCGGTGTTAGGTGGCATGAGAGGTATTGCACCGTATAAGACCTCTCATGACGGACTAAATAAAACCGAGTCTGCTACTTTTCTCTCATGTTTGTGTTTTTTACTCCAATGGATCCCCTTGTCAGTATCTTGAAGTATGCATCAATCAAATATATAAGCACCTCGATTTATTAATCCAGTATTACTTTGAATTTAAATCTGCTTGCACATAATTAAATTTATTGTTAAATTCAAAGATATTACAATTTGGCAGTTTTTAGTTTTTCTATAATTTACTATTTTAATTCTTAAAAGTAATGATTTGCAAAACTACATATTATGTAAGAGAATTTTGTTTTGCCGCTATTTTCTTTTTTAAAGATTGCAATTTTGCCGCTGTTTTTTTTTTTTTTTTAAAGATTGCAATGTTTCCCTTTTACAATGCCATTAAAGCAATGCTCGGGGCTATGAAAAAGTTTCCTCGTTCGCCTATATACATTCTGCCAGTTATGTTATTAAAGTGCAATTTTTTTAATTGTTCTTTCTTTTTCTTCCATATGTTTAAATACATTAATTATTGGTGCAATATAATTAACAATTAGTAATATGAAAAACAACAACAACAATTTGCGTTGTACTAGTCAAACTATTCTTAACAATAATTTGCAAACATACACATTATGAAGAAAAAACATCGTTTCGCCACGAGTATTAAGCAAATGTTCAAGAGTAATGTGTCCTTAAACATCCCTGGCATGTAGTTCTATATTTTAAAACCTTCCTTGTCATGCTGAACAGTATAGTTTTACCATTAATGTTATTAAAATGCAACGTTTTCATAATTTGTTTTATTTTTCTACCTTAGGCGGCGCAGGCTACACTAAGTACATTTGTACTAACGTGGAAAGTTTTTTTAATTTGCTATATTTTTATACCGTAGGCGGCGCAGGCTACGCTTTTGTACATTTTAACTATTAATGTTATTAACGTGCAAAGTTTGTTCTAATTTGCTTTATTTTTCTACCGTTTGCGGCGCAGTATAATCAACATATTGTGATTTTGTACTTTAAACTTTTCAAATTATTATCAACAATGATTCGATTTACAAATACGCAAGTTATGTATAAAAACTAACGTTTCGCCGCGAGTTAAGGCGGAAAAAGCAACAAGTGTGCCGTGTGTTCCTGGGCCCGTATTCATAAAGCAACTTCAGTAGAAAATATTTACTTAAGTCAATATTTAAGATTCTTACATATTTTCAAATATGATTATTACCCTCTCAGCGATTTTAATATAAATGTTTAGCTGTGGGGTTTATTAATACATAATATTAATACAAATATAAACTCGGAAGATGTATTAAAATGATAGAAAAGTGTTTAAACAAATTATAAATTTGATTTAGGATATGGTCAAGAAGCTTTATGAATACGGGCCCTGGGCCAATATTCATAAAACAGGGCCCGTATTCATAAAGCTTCTTAGCAATAATTTAACTTAAGTCAAATTTTATTAATTTTTTAAACACCTTTTTCTATCGATTTAAGACGTTTTCTTAATATTGCTAATAAGATTATGGATAAATAAAACATACAGCTAACTATTTATCTTAAAATAGATGGTTTGTAGTGTCCTCGAGAGGTTAATAAGGATATGTGAAAGTCTTAAATTATGACTTAAGTACTATTTTCCATTTAAGTTGCTTTACGAATACGGGCCCTGGCGGTTATGCAGGTCTTTCACCGTCCGCAAACATTTCTGATAATTTCTAGCGCTCATTATTGTTATTGATGTGAATACCAGTAAGTAAGATGTACTACACAATCTATGCAAATTATGAATTCGAAAGACATGTTATTATTTCCATAAGACATTCCCCTATTCTATATTCATTCAGATAAAACAAATATATTTAGGTAGTATCTTCTGTAAGGTCTTCTTATCTATACGCCACGTGTGGTTCCGGGGATTCCGTTTGGTTACGGGGCAAAGAATAGGGCCACTGCAGATCCCGTTGGAGGGGAAGGCAGAGGGTTAGAACCCCCCACCCCACCCCCAAATTCATGTTCATTTTATCAATTTTTGTCCATGCTCATTAAAGGTCTTCATCATGACCCCTGCATTGTTTCAGGTGTCATCTCGCTCATATCTCTAGAGCAGTGGCAGAAAAACTATAATGTGGCTCCAGCGTAAATGGAGTGTCTACACTTGAATTTGCAGTAACACTGCAGTTCAGGGTGAGAAGGTTCTAGGCCCGTTCTCCATATTTTATCTCGATGTACATGGAGGATGAGCGTGGCATGTTCATTCATGTTAGGCGCCATATAACCTTTCATGTGTTGGTGCGCCTTAAAACCCCAATTCAATTCAATTCAATTCTTATATATACCAGTATGCATACACATATCGGGAATTACCCACGTGACATCTAGTTTAAGTTTGCGTCATTCACTTTAAAAAACAAAACCTAACGAAGGAAGCGACCTTGTTCTAGTCATAGACCATGAACAACTAAGCCGATATATATATCGACGGTAAGCGCGAACCTGGGGTATCTATATATAAGTAAAGGACAAGACACACTAGTCTAGCGCTGAACCCTGGATATATGTTAATTTTACTCTATATAAGGATACACCAATATTTAACAAAAAATATCGATTCATGTGGAGGGGAAAAACCCAGTGATCGAGTGGGCGAACAATGAATACCCCCGCTAACAAAGCTCGGGACGCGGAATTAAAAATTAAAACTGGGTTGTGATGATGAGACAGCGCTACCCGGACACCCAGATGTGTTATTTTCAGAAATGAAACACGGCACTTATTTTTAGACACTCGTATATTTCATTCTTTAAGTCCTCGCAAACTCCAAGTTTATACGACATCGACAAACTAACGGACGAGGAAAATCATATTCTATTTACTCAAGTTCAAAACTATATTAAACACACTAAACGATTCCAAAATCCTTAACTTTGCAACGATTTTGTCTATAATTATTATGTTTCTATCGGCCTGAACGGGAATATGGGGTGGTATTTAGGTGGAGACTGCGTGGGGGTAAAATGGCACGGCAGAGTTTTATATTTTTTTTGATTTTTTCTTCTTCGTTTTTCCTTATCGAGTTCATATTTAAATGTATTGTTTTAATTTCAAACCAATAATCACGTACACTTTTTCAGCCACAATGGAGAGAATTGTAACTAATGTTATAATAACTTGTAGTTCAATTCATTTGCATATGTTACTATGAATATTGTGATGCTGAATTGATGTATTGTAACATATCTGCAATAAAACATTATTAAAGTTAAACTACCCGGACACCCATCAATACCAAAACTTGCGACAAGATCTATTTTTCCGAAATATGTAACTCCTCGGAAACTAAATTGTCAAAACAAAACGTGCCATTACGTGGTCCGAGTATTAACTTTCATACCCCGTCCAACCCCTTCTTCAATAAGCGAAAACGGGGTTGGCTGGGCTATGAAATAAGACCTTAATTTCGGCTTAACAAGTTTGCATATTGTAAAATTAAAGCATTTGATAGGTAATTCTAAACAGGTTATCGCATTTTTCTGTAAGAAAATGTTATTAAACGTGTTTTATTGTCGAAATATCCTTTATAAATCCTGCTAATATAAGCTTTCCTATCGCTTAATGGAATTAAGGCGGGAACACGTAAAGCTCCTTAAGAAAGCAATGGTAAATTTAATATGAACATTTCAAATACCGATATGATTAACTTTATAAATTATCATGGCAGATGATCTCATTCCTCATATGTCTCAAGTTCCAAAACAACACAGATATGTTGCAATTTACTGAAGAGCGTGGCTAGTGAGAGAAAATCTAAGTCTAAGGGGCTTAACAATCTGTCTAGGACTGACCTAGTCGTGAGAATCATAGATCTTATGGTAGTATATGGTAAGTGTACACTGCCCTAAGAGCCGTGTATATGGCAGGTGCACACTGCCATAAGAGCTGTGTATATGGTAGATGCACACTGCACACTACCATAACAGCCGTGTATATGGTAGGTACACACTGCACACTACCATAAGAGCCGTGTATATGGTAGGTGCACACTGCAGATGGTAGGTGCACGCTGCCATAAGAGCCGTGTATATGGTATGTGCACACTGCCATAAGAGCCGTGTATATGGTAGGTTCACGCTACCATAAGAGTCGTGTATATGGTATGTGCACACTGCACGCAACCATAAGAGCCGTGTATATGGTAGGTGCACACTGCCATAAGAACCGTGTATATGGTAGGTGCACACTGCCATAATAACCGTGTATATGGTAGGTGCACACTGCCATAAGAGGCGTGTATAGTGTAGGTGCACACTACCATAAGAACCGTGTATATGGTAGGTGCACACTGCCATAAGAGGCGTGTATATGTTAGGCGCACACTGCCATAAGAACCGTGCATATGGTAGGTGCCACTGCCATAAGAGCCGTGTATATGTTAGGTGCACACTGCCATAAGAACCGTGTATATGGTAGGTGCACACTGCCATAAGAGGCGTGTATATGGTAGGTGCAAACTGCCATAAGAGGCGTGTATATGGTAGGTGCTCACTGCCATAAGAACCGTGTATATGGTAGGTGCAAACTGCCATATGAACCGTGTATATGGTAGGTGCACACTACCATAAGAACCGTGTATATGGTAGTAGCAAACTACCATAAGAACCGTGTATATAGTAGGTGCACACTGCCATAAGAGGCGTGTATATGGTAGGTGCACACTACCATAAGAGGCGTGTATATGGTAGGTGCGCACTGCCATAAGAACCGTGTATATGGTAGGTGCACACTGCCATAAGAGGCGTGTATATGGTAGATGCACACTACCATAAAAACCGTGTATATGGTAGGTGCACACTGCCATAAGATGCGTGTATATGGTAGGTGCACGCTACCATAAGGACCGTGTATATGGTAGGTGCACACTACCATAAGAACCGTGTATATGGTAGTTGCACACTGTCATTAGAGGCGTGTATATGGTAGGTACACACTACCATAAGAACCGTGTATATGGTAGGTGCACACTGCCATAAGAGCCGTGTATATTGTAGGTGCACACTGCCATAAGAGCCGTGTATATGGTAGGTGCAAACTGCCATATTGTAGGTGCACACTGCACACTACCATAAGAGCCTTGATTCTCACGGCTCGAATCATCATGGCTCTTATGTTAGTATACGGTAGGTGCATACTACCATAAGAGCCGTAATGCTCCCTACCACTGTCGCGCACAATGTTGGGTAACGTTTTGTAACGTCAAAAGAACGTCGATTAAGAACGTCACGTTAATAACTTGTATTTCAAATTTATGCATTACGTTTCCATCAGTGTAGTGTGTCTATGATGTTTAAATGTTAACGGAAAAACGGTACAGTATGCCTTTCAATAATTAAATTTCGATCTAAACTGTTTGCTGTTTAGGTGGATCCCCATAAGTAATGTTCTTGCTAACATTAACAACGTATTTTGGAGTGGGTCAAAACTTATAAAACACAATGGATATACCGGTAAATGCTTGAACTTTAAGCATGTCAAGTAGATTCCTAGTTTTATTATTTATTTACATTTCTAAGTATGCAATTCAGACTTGTAAAATGTTGTCTACATAACATATACGTATGGTGTATAAATAAATGAACCGCACCGTCATGATCATGCGGTAATTGTCGTTAAAGCATTTAATCTCTGTGTATGATCATAATATAAGTATAAATTCCAGAGTAATCATATACTGGAAAGAACTCTCCTATGAAGCGAATCACTAATCGTTAAAGTACCGTCAACATCAATGTCTCTACTTCAGGGTAATATATAGCACAGAATAAGATGGAACCAGGCACGGAAGTCTCCTGATAAGCCTCAAGTGAAGTGGAATCTTTTCAATACGATCGAAGTATAAGCCACCGATAACTTCATCACCAGAATTGTACATTGTTCCCCATGTGTCAGTTGAAGGTTTCCTGAGCGTGTATGCCGATGTGCTCTGTGTTTTAATATTATCCTCAGGAATTTCAACATCGTCCGTTGTTTTCTTTTATCATGTTTATAATAGACGTTGCACCGATTTGACTTTTGTTTAAACAATTTTCATACGTTCCAGTCATACAATTTGTACAAGAATAGCACGACAAACTCCGAATGTGTAATTTGGCTTGATGAATTTTCCTATTCTCATTGACGGGACGGAAGTTGCGATTACGATCACGATTAAAACATTCTAGATTTTTCACTATCCGTCTGGCACATTTCGCTTTGTCTCTTGTCTGCCTCAAATTATCACTGGCAAACTCGTATACGTCGCGGGCATTTTGGAAACTGAACATGATATGGATGTCTGTCAAAAATTCAGACACCAGCTTTTGGACAGCACTGGTAAAATGGTGATCATGTTTAGGGTCGGGACTTATGACAAGAAAATGTTCCGTCACGATATATGGATCTTCATCTGTGCTGTCTACACCGTCACATTCCAAGATTGCATGCCGGTGTAGAATTGAAACGTGAAGTGATACTTCTAGTTTCTGGAAATACGATGATTGTATTTCATTCTTTTCAGAACATTTGTAATTTTCCGAAAAATCATGAATAGCAACACAGTGTCCAATTGGGAGGTTCTCTACTAATGTTTTCAACTGTTTGTTTTGCCATTTGGCTCGAAATTGATGTGCTGGAAATGATTCTAATAAGTGTTTAAGATAATCTAACATTTCCGATGGCCCTGTCGACCTTTTTACTAATATAAGTTTCCTAATGTCCTTATTTCCTTTCATTTTAATGTTTTGATATTCATAGCGCTCCCATGTAACTCTTTCGTCTCCAGTATACATTTCCGTTGTTGGTAGTTCAATCATTTCCACGTTGCACTCATTGCATTCTCTATTTAAACAAGATTGTTTATGATGTAGCGTATTTGCAGATCGTACACACAGTGAATCATCCACAAGCTCTCCTAACGACGCGTATACCTTCACTTTATTACTTCTATGGTTACTATTTATTTTTTTGCTAAAGATCATGAACGACTTGAACAGCGAGCGCATTTCTACATGGTGCCTACAGCAACAAGTTGCTTTATCTTTGATGGATGCTGCGCGCACAAAATAAGGTTTGCATTTCTCGAACTCACGCTGTCCCAATTTGGATAATCCTCCCTGAACTGCATGAACACCCCTGAATGGGACCTTTCTAGAATGTAGCATGCATGTGACGAGTACACGTTTGGTCCCAATCGAACACGTTTCACATCATATCTTATTGTTAGTCGGGCGACTATTATCCGTACTCAGCCAATATTCAAACACAATTCGTTTTGTTTCCGAAGACAGTGCGTCTGATCTAGTCTTTCTTTTAGTGTAATCATATGCAGCCGAGTCTGAATGTAAAAGTTGGATCCTAAGGCGTCGCCCCTCGTGTAATGCACTACTTTTTATTCCAAGTTTCTTAGCTAGGTTAGTTGCGCCTTTTCGACGTTTAACATTCTCCCCACTAACTGCTGACTTCAAAATGTTCAAAGTGGTCCTTGCTTCATTGTTTCGTTTCCGTTTTACAGTATGTAATATATCCCTGACATCATCTAATGCAGCCTTCTCCAGGCTATTTTCAAACGAGGCGTGGAACCGTTCTACAGCAGGTGAAGTTGACTTCCTTTGGGAATCGACATATGCACAACACGGCCGCTCGTCTTGTTGGTGTTTTTGGTAGTACTTGCTTCAGTTTTTGTATAGACCTGGAAATATATTACAACATAAATAAACCGAATTGTGACATGATAACATTTGAGAAACGTGTTTTCCAGATCAGCCTGCGCAGCCCACACAGCCGTGTCGGGTCTACATTTACGGACGTACATCGCCGAGTATCACCGAATCAAGTGCATTGAACGACTACGAAGCAGACGACAAAATACTAAGCATGCACAATTTTATCTATTAAAACTTTAAAGTTGTTACTAGATCTATAAATGTGTTACTACAGGAGTAATTGAGTCCATCTTAAAGCAATCACGTTATGTCTATATGAAATTAATACTACATCTATATACATTTAGATATATAACATTTTTAAAGCTAAAATAATTAATTAAAATACATACCGTGATAATTGTGTTGCAACAGTGTTGATACCAAAACTGATTTTTTATTAAACATTTGCAATTCTCGTATCTCAGGCACTATATGGTGTGTTTTTTCAAACTACGCAATTTAATATATAGGCATACATTCTATTGAATGGGTCAGAAGGTCCTCGTGTAATTTGAACTTAATATTTCAGCTTATCTAAACTTCGCCATTCGGTGAGGAAAACTGTACGTTTCCATATCAACTGTGGTGGTCGCTCTAGTTCGATATGATGCCATGTAATTCTTTCTATTTTGCCGTCTGACTTCGGTTTTAGTTTTCTGTTGTAGGTGTGTGCGCCTGTATTTTTCTTGTTTTACAGTTGCCTTTGACGGGTTTTCATTTTTCTCTCTGGGTACATATATCCGTTTCATTGATTCAGACACTTGTTTATTTCGTTTGTCCTTTTTGTTTTGCACGCTAATACGTATTAATTCGTTGACAGAGGCCTTGAAATAAACGTTACATTGAATTAGCAAAATTAAAATCTCTGAATTTCATGACGTCAAAACTTTAAAAGGTAACAACATACTGAACATGGATTTTTCTTAATAATTTTTTTCAATTTTTATCAAAATAGAAAAAACATTCTGGATGAAAGTCTTCACGAAAACAATATTCTGATTACTGTGGAAACACAAAATGATGAGTCAAATTACTATTTCCGCTATTTGACGGAAAATTACGAACAAATACGGCGAATGAAAACGTCCTGTAAGAATTGAAGACTTAATTGTTAGTAGCAAAATAAATCAGTTTAATAACATAAAATAATCTACTCTAGTAGGAGTTTAATAAAATATATCTAATAAAACACAAGTTTTAGAATTTTACGGGCATTCCCGAAGACAGGTTGCCGAAGACGAATTTGGATTTGTTTGCATGATAAACACAATTTTTTGACGCAGCTCTGCTGCAGGTTTCTTGTCAAAACATTTTTAGTGCAGTTTCCTGTTATGTGTGTGCTGTAACTGTATTATGGACATGTAATTGATATCCGGCATGCATCTCTTCATGCTTTTGTACGATATGAATTTCAAAAGTGAAAGTAGACTGTGTATGAATGAGTTAGAGTAACCATCCCTTTTCCTTTTTCTTGTTTGATAGCAGACATACTTACCTTCATAAAGCAGTATGTTTCCCAGTATTCATATAAGGTTTGTGTTTTCTACAGGTTTTTAAACATGATCAGATTACAATGGAATGCAAAGGAGGAAATCTTTTGTGTATTTTTGCCTAAATCGGAGTATGGCAATTGGGTTTGGGCAAAGAAATCCGAAACCTACCAAACGAAAATGACCATTTGAAGCAATCTCATTAAAGGGACACATGGCAATCTTGAGTTTTATATCATGCATTAAAATTAGCACATCGATTTATTAAACCTGTATCTTTTGACTTTAAAACTGCCGGCATATATTAAAATACAATTTTGAGTTTTCTTTTTTTTCTTTTTAACTCTACCATAGTAGTATTGGTGCAACATAACAGGATTATTACTATAGTAACTTGTTCTGGAAGTTTGTATCAACTCGAATAGGTAAATGTCAGATCAGGATCACACGCATATACAACAGTACCAACATGTACATACATATAACAGTGCCAACATGTAACACACATATATACAACAGTAACCAGCATGTAGCAAACGTATATATCACAGTACCAACATGTACCAAACATATATATAACAGTGCCAACATGTAACAAACATACATACAACAGTACCCAGCATGTAACAAACGTATATATCACAGTACCAACATGTACCACACAAATATACAACAGTACACATCATGTACCAACATGTCCCAAACATATATACACCAGTACCAACAAGTACCAAACATATATATAACAGTACCAACATGTACCAAACATATATATATATAACAATACCCAGTATGTAACAAACATATATACAACAGTACCGACATGTACCAAACATATATACAGCGGTACCGACATGGACCAAACATATATACAACAGTACCGACATGTACCGACATGTACCAAACATATATACAACGGTACCCATCATGTACCGACATGTACCAAACATATATACAACAGTAACAACATGTACCAAACATATATACAAGGTACCCATCATGTACCGACATGTACCAAACATATATATAACAGTACCAACATGTACAAAACTTATATACAACAGTACCAACATGTAACAAACATACATACAACAGTACCCATCACGTAACAAACATATATATAACAGTACCAACATGCACTAAACATATATACAGCAGTACCCATCATGTACCTGTATGTACCAAATATATATACAACAGTACCCATCATGTACCGACATGTACCAAACATATATACAACAGTACCCATCTTGTACCAACACATACCAAACATGCATACAATAGTACCAACATGTACCAAACATATATACA
Source organism: Cyrtodaria siliqua (assembly GCA_037043455.1). Taxonomy (NCBI): domain Eukaryota; kingdom Metazoa; phylum Mollusca; class Bivalvia; order Adapedonta; family Hiatellidae; genus Cyrtodaria; species Cyrtodaria siliqua. The sequence goes on from JAWPHD010001602.1 coordinate 140,749, forward strand.
ACAGTACCCATCTTGTACCAACACATACCAAACATACATACAATAGTACCAACGTGTACCAAACATATAAGACAACAGTACTTATTTTGTACCAACACATACCAAATATATATACAATAGTACCAACATGTACCAAACATATATGCAACAGTACCAATATAAACCGACATGTACCAAACATATATACAATAGTACCAACATGTACCAAACATATATACATCAGTACCAACATGTAACGAACATACATACAACAGTACCAATATATACCGACATGTACCAAACATATATACAATAGTACCAACATGTACCAAACATATATACATCAGTACCAATATATACCGACATGTACCAAAGATATATACAACAGATCCAACATGTACCAAACATATACAACAGAACCAATATGTACCCAACATGAAAACGTATATCCAACATTTCTCCTATTAAACAAACTATGCTAATCAACGAGCCAACACGAACCCAACAGTAACTATGAACATGTACAACAGTAACTATGAACATGTACAACATAGAAACTGCGTCTTATGGACAGACTTGAGTACGAAAAGTTCACTGTAACTGCATTTTTCCAGTTTCGCTCGCCTTTTAGATGTTGCCTATTAAGATAACTATTTTAAAATAAATATATTCCAATTGATGGAAAATAACCGAATAGAGTAAACTGTCAACATGTTTACAAGCGATAAAATGTAGGTTTTGTGTGTAAATTTGGGTCAAGACACTTCAATGAAAGGAACTATTCGCTTTACAATTGTTTGCGGAAACTGTTTAAGTTGTAAACTTTAGCTGAAAAGATGTGCTAGTATTACATATTTTAATGTAATATAAGACAGAAACATCCCTATTGACACGCTATTTCTGTGTTTAAGTGGAAAAGCTTAACATTAACAGGAATTGTTTAATACAAATAATATTAGTTCATAGTATTTCTGAGGTATTTAGTTATTTAAAGATGTGCAGTTGTGTCAAATGTTAAATAATATATATATGACGATGAAAGACGGATATAAATAAAATAAACTGGGTTTCGCTAATTAGAAGTTTGTGTTATCCACACTGGGATTTTTGTAAAGTATGACTAGCTCAGGGAGTTGGAGATGGGGCCATTTTCCTTGCAGTTTTCAAACAACGGCTCAAAGACGTATTTATTCAAAATTAGAATACCCAATTAAATGATTCTACGAGAGCGGTATTTTTCAGAGCAATACTTACTGCAGTCTTGGATATGTTCAATTGTGAATTCCAAATTACGCTATGATTTCACAAGACTTAGACTTTCTCCTCACAGTCACAGGAGAAAGCCCATACGTGTTCCTTTCCACGAAAGAAAATGTAGACACAATCAGTACCTAGAAGACGAGTATCATTTCGTGATCGATTGTAAATATTATACAGAATTAAGAAAATCATAAATAAAACAATACTATAGGAAGAAACCAAACTACATGAATTTCGTCGTTATTAAATAGCGAAAACAAAACCGAACGGTTGAAATTAGTATTATATGTATATAAGGCTTTCGAGATTAGAACTATTTTGAACAAATATTGATCACTTTTAATTTGATGATTTCTGAAACTCAAATAGAAAAATACGCCCCTTGCATTTTAACATGTTTTTTTCTGTATGTGAGCATTACTATGTTTGCTTTTATTCCATTAAAGAAACTAACCTGCCAAATAACGGCAAAATTACACATCAAAACCATTTATCAAAACTCTGTCCGGGTGTTCAGGTCATATAATAATGTATATGTGCCGATTAAAATTATAGGAGTTTTCTCATGGGTTTTCAAAATACCCGTGATTGAATATGCTTAAAATGAATTACGAGTTGGTAACTCTTAATTCAACGCTCCAGTTTTGGGGTTTGGCCTTGTGGAACCGTATTTGAGGCAGACCGAATTACGCACACATGTGTCCTTAATTCGACCCACATGTGTCCCTAATTCGGTCGAATTAAGGACACTTGTCTCTACTTCGGTTGGAAAAAACGTATTAGGGACACATGTGGTCCAAGTCCGGTGCATATGTACTCACCAACCGAATTTGGGACACACGTGTATAACTGTATTGTGCTTTATAAATATACGAGTTATTTAAGTATCACCAGTATGGTGGCATGTTTCTGCCACTAGATAGCTAGATAACTATCTAGATATGGAGTTAGATAACTATCTAGATATTGTTTAACGTTTTATCTAGATAACTGTCAACTATCTTGATAAATTATTTATACTTTTTTATATTATCTAGATAAATAAAACTACGGCTATCTAGATTTAATATACGTGATAATGCACACTCCTGCCATGAGAAGCAATTAGTGCATGATTTTTTGGCGAAAAGGAGCGAAAAGGAATAGTTATTCTATTATGCGAAAAGTAATCAAAACCAGCTGTGCCTAACCGTCCAATATGATCGAGTTTAACCGCATTTCAGTAAACTTAAAGGGAATGTAGCGACACAGCCAAACATCTCTATTATTGTGAGTTCTGAAAAACTTGAATAAGGGTGAAAGAATTATCAAAATTGGATGATAAACAAAAAAGATATGATCATTTGAAGTTTCTGTTGAAACGGTCATCTTGAGAGCTATGACATCACGGTTCAAACTGACCATATATGGAATATTTATAAATATGAATATTTACTGATTTATAGTAAAAAATGAAAGCGATTGTATGAAAAATATGTTTAACTTAATGGCAATAATGCTTTATCTGACCAATAAAAATGTTTGCAATCATTTGCAGTGATTTTTTCATTTTAAAATATATTTATCAGTATTCCATATATGGTAATATGGAACTATGACATCAAAGTTCTCAAAATGGCAGCTCCCATAACCATTTTAGAACAACCTTTAAATGACCATATCTTTTTTGTTTATCATCCGATTTGGATAATTCTTTCACCTTTTTCAAAGTTTTTCAGAACTCTCAATGATCGAGCTGTTAATTTGTGTCGCTACGTTCCCTTCAAGTTGAAATTTTATCAATGAAACATACAATTGTGGGTATCATCATCATCATCATCATTGTTGTCGTCGTCGTCGTCTTCTTCATGGACTCTGACGGCACCGTCGGAACCTCCGTCGGCACTGCCATGCCCGTCAGCGGCACCTTCCTAATCACCGTCGGCGCCATAGGGACCGTCCCCGCAAGAGTCACCAGCACCTGGCCCAACGTCGGGCCGTCGGTAGCGTCGTCGGGACCACCATCGACACCTGGGGGACCATCCCGTTCGTTTCAGGTTGTTGTAAACACTTCAAGATAAAGCCTCTTGATATTTAAATAATTTCAAAATATTTCCCCCATCTAGATAACAAGCAAACGATTTCTACAGTTTACGGTTAAACTTAAATATAACGTAAGGTAAACTACCTATTAATGCCGCATTGTTTGTTACATAATATAACCTGGCGGGGATATCTTTATTTACACTGTCCCGTTTTATTGAGATACCAATATAGGGCAAAAGTGAGGTTTGGTGCACCCTAGAACCTGGTTTAAACCCCCAGCGGCCATTGTTGACACTGACCGTTCCAAGGCGGTAGCCCTATTGTCAACCCTTTTATATTTGTGTTGTCGTATATTACCTTTTAATTATCTTTAAAAGTATTGTTTGTTTCTATGATCGCTTTTGGTGGACGGTGGTCCTTGAATGCTGCATTTCCTGTTAAAATCTTGGCTTTTATATCCACCTTTGCTGAAACATAAGCAGATACTTTGTTTTATTATTCTGTTATAATACCGAGATGATTCGTTGGTATAACACAGCTTGTTATTCAAGCGTCTCCGTGACTTAGGGGTTATTGCCATTGCGTTGTAAACCTTCTCGCCTCTCACCGCTGCGGGTTCGAATACCACTGGGATCTCGACTTGTAAGTGAGGAGGTGTCGATTCTTACGAATGGCGGGAGGTGTACAGTACTGGTTCTACCATGGAAAAGTGGGCGGTCTGCCTCCACCACAAAAAAAACCTCGATCGTCATATATAACATTACATGTGTTAAAAACAACATACAAACAAACACAAATTATTTATTTTCCATTAATCTGGTATTTTGAAAAATATCTAATGCCGTCGAAAGACGTGTGTGCTATAAGTATCACGATCGCAGCCATCTTTGTTTCCGATCGCCTGTGTGTGTGTGTGTAGTTCGAAGGTTTAAAGACCGTCCGCCAACTAACACGACAAGTTTCCCTGCCGCGATGGGCACAATAGAGTCTGGTCTGTTCTAGTTGAATGTGTTGGTTGATCTGGTGCTGCTTTGTTGCTGTGTCGTCGGTTCTCTTGTAGGTATGTAGGTGGATGTCGCTGCTGCTCTATGTAGTTGTCGCTGTGGCGGTGAAGTGGTGGTCTGGTGGTCGAGGTGGCCTGCATCCGCTACGCTACATCCGCTAGGTGTATTGCCCTACAGCCGCTAGTGGTCGGGGGTCCTTGTGTTTGGGGCCACACCCGTCACAATATGGCCCCTGCGCTGCTGACATCATCTGGATAGCTGTGTCTAGACACCTCCCTCTTCCGCTGGTTGACCGGTCAAATGTAGGCGTCGGCGTCGATCCCTAATTATTACTACCGACTTCTACTTCTACTGCTAGCTATGGGATGTGTTGATCTCAGCTCCGGCCCGCGGACTTCTGTCTTCCAGCTTCCAAGTTCGTACACTGCTATCCGAGTAGATGATGGCTGCCTTGACGGGGGCGCAGGGGCCTTCTTCACTATCAGTCAAGTGACACTCATGCTTCTGAACCGAGACAAACCAGTTCAGAAGTGCCAGTGTGTTAGTCACTATACGCGAATATAGTGATTTACCACACCAGCAATGTTGTACAGGGCTGGCAATGCGTACCCCCATACAAACACCATAAGTGTCACCAGTGCCCTCTCCGCGACGTGCACGCTGTGAAGAGCAGGAGAGGTTTCCGATCGCCTGTTGAACATTACTAATTTGTAGTCGGGGCGAATTTTAACAGTCGCCACACAGCACTAAACAAACGCTAGTGTGAATGTCAAACAACAACACACAAACAAGACAAAAAGGTAGCAGACTCGGTTTTATTGAGTTTGTCCATGAGAGGTAAAATAAGGTACAACAACTCTCACGCCCACTAGCATCGGCTTCAGTGGTATTCCACTTTAAAGTCACAACGAAACTGGGTTTGATGTAAGTAATAACACTACTGATTTGAAGTCGGGTGATTTTTACAGTCCCGACACAGCACTAAACACACAATTAAGAAAATAGCAGACTCGGTTTTATTGTGCCTGTTCATGGGATGTATAATATAACGTGTAACACTTCTCGCGCCGGATTATAGCGATATTCTATAATTCAGCTTGATGATCCCAAAGGAGCAGTAAGTAATAACACTACTGATTTGTAGTCGGGGCGACTTTTTAAAGCCGCCACACAACACAAAACTAAATCTTGTTTGCATGGCTATACATGGCTATACATGGCTATACATGGCTATACATGGCTATACATGGCTATACATGGCTATACATGGCTATACATGGCTATACATATTGAAAAGGGGATCCCTTGGAAGCAACGAACACAAACAAAAAAGAAAAGTAGCAGACTCGGTTTTATTGTGTCTGCTCATGGGATGTATACTATGACGTGTAACACTTCTCGCGCCTGATTAAGCGATATTTTACTTTAACATCACACAATTCAGCTTGATGAGCCCAAAGGAGCAGTAAGTAATAACACTACTGATTTGTAGTCGGGCGACTTTTTACAGCCGCCATACAGCACTAAACAAACGTGTGAATGGCAATAAATACTGATAGGGGATCCCCTTGGAAGCAGCAAACACAAACTAGACGACAACCATGTCGTGTCTCTATATTGTAGGAAGCAATACACCAAAGCTTGCAAACTATTTTAATTAAGCTTTTTAAAAATAGATCTTCAAAGTAAGATCAACATCTTCGTATAAATGTTAAAGTATCCCATCATAAGCAATACATACCTAAAAGGTATGAATTGATTTCAATTGTTGTTAGACGGCCCATATCAACACATTAACAACGGTTATTTTGAGCCGTCGCAGAGACAGCCTTGCTGTAACTATCGAATATAATCCTATGGACTATATAATAGAATATTATGGGCTATCGAATAGAATCCTATGGGCTATCGAATAGAGTCCTATGGGCTATCGAATAGAGTCATAGGGCAATCGAATAGAACCCCATGGTTCGCTACCGCAAACTGGTTATTGAGAAAGTATACTTAACCTTTTATATACAATATATATATGTTTATAAAGTCTTTGGTATGACCCGGCCGGGAATTAAACCCGCGACCTCCCTAATGTTACTCGGAGGTGGACCACTTGGCCTCGCCGCGGTAATATCACAACACCTCAACTGACTGCTAATAAAACAGAAATCAATTACATGGAAACGCTGACATTGTTTTTAAATGAGTGATTCATTGTTTATACCGCATGGTAATATATGGTAATATATGCAAACACTTAGGTTATCCCAGCTGTTAAGATGATTGAGCTATTTAGAGGTCAGTGACATTATTTCGAAAAACCCTTCATTATTTGGCTTTGTCTTAATTGATAATAAACTTGCATTTGACTTTTCGACAAAACAGTCACATTTGAAGGTCAGATGATCATTTATGCAAAGTTTTAAAGGGACACACGGTAATCTTGAAGCTTTTTTTTTATAAAGCGCTAAGATCAGCCTCTCGATTCAGTAATCCAGTATCATTTTGACTTTAAAGGGAGTACATCAGGATTTTTTTTAGAAATATCTTAAATTATAAAAATGTTCCAATTCATGATAAAACACTTATATCCATCAAATTATGATGTTCGAACCATATTGTTAAGGTTTAAACTTCGAATACACCATATAGCTAGGACGGAATCGGGCATACAATGCTGTAATTAACCCTGGTGCGTAACCTAGGATAGCACGTATTACTGTACAGAATGAATTTCCTTGTAACTAAGGGGTCATTTTTAGGATCATTAATTATGTTTTGGCGCTTTAAAATAGAAAATATCATTATTTGTCAAATTTAAGTCGGACCCCTAGACCCCTTTGAAAAGCCTGATGTACTCCCTTTAAACATGTTTTCTTATATTTAAATGCAATTTTGGGTTTTCAATTTTTCTTTGCTATTGTACCATATGTTTGAAAATATTATTGGTGAATTATATAATCAACAATTTATTTATACTGTTCTAATAATTACTATTAATGATTGAACAAACTTATGACGAAAAACTAACGGGACGACGCGAGTTTTACATAAATCAAGATTGTCGTGCGTCCCTTTAAACGGATAATCAAACAGTTTTTGTGTAATAGACGCGGCGAAATAAAGGAGAAATGAGAAGAAAAGAACAACGAAGTTTAGAAAAAACATATTTTGTGGATATCATAGCACACGGAAACATTTGAAATAAGAATTAAGCATTACAATTATCACATCGATTTTGCATAAATCCAGTATCATTTTCACGTTAAAGGGACACACTTGGCAATTTTGATTTTTTTTTAAACTCGAGGTGTCCCGTTAGTTTTTTAAATACTTGCATATTACTAACTGTTGATTATATTGCACCGATATTATATTTAAACTGATGGTAGAACAGCGAAGAACAGTCGAGAACTCAACATTTTATTTCATTATATGCAATCAGCTTTAAAGTCTAAATGATACGGGATTAATAACTAGTGACATTTTAATTCTTCATAAAAACTTCAAGATAGTCGTGTGTGACTTTAAACTATTTTGCATATAATTAAATAAAAAATAAAAAATAATAATATAAATTTAAAAGTTTTCAGTTTCTCTTCATTCTGCAATAGGTCTGAACATATTATTCAACGAAATAATTTGCTTTAAACTACTTATTAATAATGATTTGCAAATATCAAGACAAACTAAGGAACAAAATTACCGTGTGTCCCTTTAACTGTGTGTCCCTTTAACATGTGTCAGATTAGCTGGACGTTGACATTGTATTTTTAGAGAGTTAAAGGGACACTGGGCAATCTTTAAGTTTTTATCAAGTGTTAAAATAGCGTCTCGATTTATTTATCTAGTGTCACTTTGACTTCAGTCCTGCTTGCATAGAATTAAATAACATGCTGAGACTTACTTTCTTATTCTACCATAGGTTTAAAGATATTATTGTTGCAATATAATCACCAGTTAGTAGAATGCTAAAACAATTCGCTTTATACTATTCTTATAATTAATATTAATGACAGAACAAATGCAAGTTATGCGAAAAACGAACAGGACGCCGCGAGTTTTAAAAAAATCAAGATTGCGGTATTTTCCTTAAGAAGCAAATTTCTAACACGTTGCGATGACATAACGTATATGACAATTTATTTGACAATAATTACATGTACTATATATAGGACAAAATACAATATATGGAGAATATAACAGAGGCTCTTTTTTGCAGCGATAAACGAAATTCTAATATTACAACAACAACAGGTTAACAACAAAAGCAACATACACTTTAGCTCAAGTTACATTGTTAAGTATTAGTTATAGAATGTCCAACGGGGTATTACGAGCATATATCGTGAAATATATCGAGGCGTAGGCCGAGATCTTTTCATGAATATATGCGTCTAACATTCTATAACTGCTTTATCGCTAGCCATCCCCCTAGTATGATATCTGGTATAACGGCACACTTTTTGAAAAATGTGCCGTTGTACAAAATATCCGTACGCTTTCGTTTTCCTGTATTGAATATATCATACGACTTTGGACAATAGAAAGTATTATCAAGCATGCGATATTGTATTTTAAAACAGTTATAGAATATCCAACGTGTTGTTACACGCATATATTATGAAAATATCTCGGCTTACGCCTCGATATATTTCATGATATATGCTCGTCACACCTCGTTGGACATTCTATAACTAAAACATATGAGAAACATTTGCTTGGGTAAGTAATGGGGGAGTTTTATTAGAGGAAACAACTGCATGGAGAGAACTGTAAACCATTTGCATATGTTGCTATGAATATTGTGATGTTGAATTTATGTATTGTAACATATATGCAATAACATCATTAAACTAAGGAAACAACTATTTAATACGGCTGATTAGACCAGTTAAACCTTAAACCGCGCTTTAAATTAAACATCTAGCTGTTTTTTGAAGTTATTTGACAAACGCTGATGTGATAAAATCCTTCGATAACCTCAAGGTCCGGTTGTACGTGTGACGAATAACATTTTCCCCAATATTGGCTTTGTCAAGCGTAAACAGAAATTCCCAATTCACGAATGGGGGTGTGGTTGTGAGAACACCGATTTAGATTGGTTTATATTTTTAGCTAAGAGGCCAACCTCTCTCTCACTCTGTCTATATATAAATACAATTGGCGAGACGTTAACTAAATATTTAAACTTTTATACCAAACTGGTTAACTTATTGAAAGCTGTTCTTAATTAACGTGCAAAGTGGTTACTACAATGGAAGGAATGTTTCATGTTAATGACAAAATATGCAAAGTGAGTCTGTCGGATGGGATGCTGATTTTTGAGCACTTGTCAGCCGAGATTAAAGACGGAAGGACACAATGCAAAGTTGCAAAGACAAGTATGCATGATATTTTATTCTCAGGAACAAGCATAATGCAGGATTTATCAGACAATGTGTTACGTAATGCTTCCAGTTAGACAGATGAAACAATTTTGAATAACCATTAACAACCTCTATTGTTTCCTCACTGGGTTGCATTGTCATAGTTTGATGCTACGCTCGAACAAAATTGGGGAGAGGGGTTTGGGGTTTCAGCATTCTTTTTTTGTCTGATCTTTTGAAGTGTGTGTGTTTTAGCAGCTATGTTTTTAATGTCTCACATTACGTCGTCTCGCCTTAATTCTATTAAACTATGGGAAAGCTTATATTAGCAGGATTTTATAACGGATATTTCGTCAATAAAACACGTTTAAAAACATGTGTTTACTGAAAAAAAGCGACAACTTGTTTAAAATCAACTATTAAATGTTTTAATGTTACAATATGCACACTTTTAAAGCCGAATTTGTTTTTTCATACCCCAGCCAACCCCGTTTTTACTTCTTGGAAAATGGGTTGGTTGGGGTTTGAAAGTTAATACTCGGACCACGTAATGCTAAATAAGCCATCTGCAGCGCTGACCTATAGGGCCCCTATCTATGTACTTTATAAGTTTTTTTATTTTATTTATTTATATATTCATGTATTAATTATTCATTCTCTTGGGGTGGGGGTGGGAGAGTGATATGTGTGCAAAAACTTACCAAATGATTTTTTTGTGCCCTTTCCCGTCCTTTCCGATAGAAGGCCTTTTATGAAGTTTATCTATAATAATGTTAATGGAGCCTATGTTATATGATTGTTGCACAGTGCTGTTTATTTTACCAAGTTTAAGTGTTTTTTTTAAATATTCAGGTATTCACACTATTACTTTATACGGGATGTAAGGCTTAAATAAATCAAATCAAATCAAATCAGATGTATTTTATTGGTATTAAATCCCCCCCCCCCCCCCCCACCCCACCCCCACCCCGGTGGATTTAGTTTGCTCTGAACATTGCTCGGCCTTTTCCGTCAGTGACGGAAATGCCAAATGACGTTCCGATTGTTTTACGGGCGTCTTCGTCAGATTCCGTCACTAGGAAATAATGATTACGGAAATTAACGAAGAGTTCCGGTTCCACTGCAAATCCCGCTAGAGGCATAGGGGTAGGATACCCCGGCATAGGGGTAGGATACCCCTTCATGTTCATTTTGTCATTTTTTTTCATGCTCAATGAAGGTCTTCATCATGACACCGCGTATGCAAACGTGGTATAGAATTTGCAGCAACTCTGCTGTTCTGCAGGTTAGAAGGTTCGAGGCCCATTCTCCATATTTTATCTTGATGTAAATGAATTATGAGCCTGGCATGTTTATTCCTGTTAGGCGTCATACTATTTTTTTTTTGTTAATGCCCTTGCAATGGGATTCCACAAAAGGGGACATAATCCTTAATATATGCATATTAATTTGTTTGATTTTAATTTGAATCAGTTAAATAAAAGTATGTCCTACACTGACGATTTAAAGTATATTGTAATAACTCTTATATTTTTATTGTTTTGCAGATATGATTGCGGTTAAAGACATTCTATCAGTAACATATGAAGACGGAAAATATTCGTCCGTGCGTATAAAACACGTGGTACCCCACACAAACAAACGTCTTCGACAAGAGATTTGCGATATATTTGGAGACACTGATGCCTGTCACCAACTTGCAGAACATATAGAGAACTCTTTAAATGGTAATGCAGCTTCCGCCTGTCCGCCTGCTTTTTATTCAGTATTGTTGAAACTCATGCAAATTATTGACAACCGTTTACAGTTAAAAGGGACACACGGCAATCTTTATTTTTTTAAAACTCACGGCGTCCCGCTAGTTTTTCTGCATAACTTGCATTTGTTCAATCATTAATATTAATTATACACATAGTATTAAGCAATTTGTTATGTTTTGATATTACTGCACCAGTAATATATTAAAACCTATAGTATAATAAGACGAAATAGTGAATACTTAAAACTTGATTTATTTAAATGTAACCAGGCTGAAAGTAAACATATAAATCGAGACACACATTTCAAACACTTCAAGATTGCCGTGTGTCCCTTTAAACGTGCGAATTAAAGGAACAATGGTTAACCACAGTCGAGTAGGAGATTGTTAAAACCGTCTTCTTGCTCTGCAAAAACAACAAACACACACACGCACGCACGCACACACACACGCACGCACGCACGCACACACGTACACGCGCAGGCACACTTCGTTATTATATGAGAGCGGAAAGTCATAATTGATTGTTTATTACAACAAGTAGCTATCAGGCTCTTGACAGTTGACATCTACTTAATTCTTTGCAAAACATTATTGCCGAGTAAGTAATTTAAATATCAAAGTTTAAGTGTTTTGGAAAATACGCGGATCTTTATGTCATTTGCTAAAATTAGAGAGATATATCGGTCACGAAATCGATTCTCGTTACACTTAAAAGCGATTGTATAGTATGTGTCTATTTATATCTTCGTTTATATTTACAGGTTTAACTAGACCAAAACGACTGGTTGTTTTCGTCAATCCCAAATCTGGACATAAAAAAGGTGTCAAGATTTACACATCAAAGGTTTTACCGCTCCTTAAACTTTGCAAAATACATCCAGAACTAATAGGTAGGTAGAATTAACTGTATAACACCAAGTAATTGTTTAATAAGTTTAAAAAAATGCTCTCCTTTGCACCAGTCATAAAATGTACAACTTGTTATGGAGGAGACGAAGATGAAAACGACCGCTGATAAGGGAGCGAAACCATAAAGCAAGTGCACCAAGTTCACCTAGAGATAAAACAATACATACTGAAATAGATCAAAAGCAAATTGTTTTTTGCATATAACCAATGGTTGATTATATTGTACAACAAAACATAATTATTATAACATAGAAGATAAATACAGATGCGAAATGTAGCGTAAAACTTGCACATGTACATAGGTCCCCTCCGTTCTCCTATTTTTAATGTCCTACTGTTCATTTCTTCCAGTGACAGAAAGAGCTGGTCAAACCAAAGAACTTTTAGCAAAATATGACCTCCGATTAATTCACGGGTAAGTTATAGATTTTATTATAGCAACACAAAATTCCCGTGTCAACGACACTTTGATTGGCACCCTAGTTGATATCTTGTTTACGCGAGCTTTATCGTTGTCACGTATCGTTTAATAATTTCTAGCGTTTTCTTCTACAATCGAGTGTGTATTTTAGTATTTTATAGACATACATTTTATAGAATATTTGATATGCATTTAGTACACGTATCAGTGCATTATAGGATCGTTTATTATTATTATTTATTGCATTTCATATTGATATTCATGCCATTATTAATCGCAACTTTGCATTGCAGGATCGTTTCTATCGGCGGCGATGGTATGTTCTCAGAGTGTGTCAATGGATTACTGGAACGACTTCAAAACGATTCGAACGTGGACATGCACGACCCTGAGTCCGACATTACTGCATCAAACATACCGATCGGAATCATTCCAGCAGGTAGATTTGTTTGTTTGTTAATTTCGATCACCTTGATAATGATGGTCCATTTCATCCCCCCTCCCCCGCCCCCCACCGTAATAGGTTTGCGAGGGTCGGGGTGGGACACATCTTGAGAAAACTTTCACAGATACGTGTAATATGTATCAAACTATTTTGTAAGCAAATATACTCGTGAAACATTTCTACTCAAGTCGATTAACTTGAATTTGTTTTGTAAAAAATATTTGTATATGTTAGTGCGTGTGTGTTTCATCTCATTTCATTCGTTCAGCAAAAGGAATCTTTATTGTGATGAATTAGTTCGTGATAATGTCTTCTGTGATCTCTTTTCAGGATAGGTTTTTGATTTAGTGGGTATATTAAAATAACGTCATCTTGTTTTTATTTCAGGTTCTGGGAATTACCTAGTCAATTACATACACGGAACGCAGGACATTGAAACTGCTGTTTTGAAAATAGTTTTAGGTATGTCTTATTATAATATCGTTGCACGTGTTTTGTCACACGCCAGTTATACCGGCACATAGCACGACCGTCGAAATGATTATTTATAATTTGTAAAAAAAAAGGTTGTAATAAATTTATTGTGTAAGCTAATATAACACGAAATGTTTATTTATATTAAGAGATCTTGTTTATTTATATAAGAAGATTTCGGATACTTTGTCTTTAATAGGAAAATATTTGACCACACAAAACACCGAAACGTTTTTCGATATGTTATACTTCGTGTAGAAAAGAGAGCATATACTTATGGTTTAGTTAGCACTAATCATTTCATTTTTATTAATCAATTAAATCAATAATATTAACATATGCCATGCTGCGTTCATGTTTTCTAACTGCATACTGAACACGTTGATTAAGTGCTATATTCCTTGCAGTTAGATTGGATAAATCAAGACATTCGAAAAAGTGATGTTATTCTTATAATATAGATATTAAAATCGAACAGGAAAAGTAGCATTAAAATATAAAAATGAATAAAAGGCAAAATAAGACATCACGAACACACAAGGGTTGACCCATCATTGGTCTTATGACCTTTTGGAATTTTGCTGAATAAAAGATCATATGTTTAATATCTTAATATATAAGTCACTTCACAACTTCAGCAACTATGGATTACCTGACCGCAGACACTTTATCAGCAAGAATATTAGTCATGTGTACTGTTAAAAGGGGTTTCCCTAAGTATTTGCCGAATTATTAAATCACGCAATAAATAATGAGCCGATGATACGTTTGTTGATGATATGTTTTAAATTCGTATTTCCCGATGTGTAACATATGTAAATAAGTCGTGAATGACACATCTTGAAGCTTGCACGTACATGTAGGGCATGATGTATATATAATATCGGCCTTGCTATAACAAGGCAGTTAATCGTGAAATCAAGGACCGGAAACACGTGGACTATTGTGTTATACTAAAAATTACTCAGGAATGACGCGATGTAGTAAAAACCCACAAAACTAACATTCCGTTGAACAAATCTTAAAATTTATAATTAATTAACCGCTGTTGCCCAATAAATATGTGTTAGGCGAGTAGCTGATCTTAAAACACATACTTCAGACATTTAAGAAAGTATGAAAAGGGAAACTTGGAAATCGTCGAACACGATGAATACATACTTTTAAGAAAACATTTTCACCTCAAATAGTAACACCGGTACACACAGTAACCGATAAAGAAACACTGCACAACAACAACAACAACAACACACACACACACACACACACACACACACACCAAAACACGAAGATGCATTAATAAGGATATAATTTCGACCTATATACATTTTCACGAACAATTTACTTCCCTTAATTCTAACATATCATATGTTTCCTATAGTTGTGGCTGTTTGTCGCATCTAGGACCCTAACGACCCTTGATCTAAATCTTTATTCTATTTTCCATCTTCAGGTGACCATCACCTGTCCAACGTGGTCAGTTTGCATCAGGGACGGCAGCTCACGTGCTACTCCAGTCTTCTTGTCGAGTTTGGTCTTATCGGCAACATGATGCACGACTGCGAGAAATTCCGATGGCTCGGCCCAAGCAGATATAGTGGTAGGTACACCAATGCTTGTTATCATTATGCCGAGTTATTAGACCACTTCCATTATTGCAGCATCACCTTTCTCATCGTCATCTTCTTCAGTTTAAGCGTCATATTAGTCAAACGCACTGAGAGGCCTTTCATTGTACGCAAAGAATTCCCAAATGGGACAATTCGTTATATTTTTTACCAAAAATAAGTCCAAACTAAACTGTGGTAAACCTTAATTTATCATTCTATGAAATAAACAATTGTTTACCGTGAGAGTTTATATTACTAAAGCAACTATTTGCATCAGTTAAACCTTCCAAAAATGTAAAATGTCACTTTTTTGGAATGACTTTTCTATCCCCACAAAAATGTCAATCTACAAAAGCATGAAATACATGTACCACAATGCACTCACTTTAGTATTTGGGTACATAATTCATTCATATAATTGATACGATAGACCACATATTCGTAACATATTTGTGGTAGTATTATATCACACGGAACATTAATAAGCTACCGGGTTTCGATAAGAATGTGAAATTATTCAAAACCACTGCTTGCTCCTGCTTGCACATGTTTTAAATATTTAAAACGATTTAATGATCTGATCTGCATTTGCATCATCATCATCCCATCGTTATCGGCTAAAATATATCAATGGGATATTGTTAAAAAATGAGTATGCATTTCGGAAATAAATTAAATATTTTAAATATTAGGTGGTTACATGACTTTGGTAAATCATTAATTGTGGTTATATTTGGGGATAAAAAAGTCGGGTTAATGAAAACAAAAATGTAGATGACTACTATTGCTCAGGGTGAAGGTAACACTTAAATATTAGCAACTATGGAACGCCGGTGGGTCATGCGAACTGTAACTTCAAAAATCCGACTTGGTCGCTTCTCGGTGAATCAGATGCTGAAATGCAATTCTCCGATTGTGTTATCTTGCGTTCATCAATATATATCATAAACTAATGTTAACTAAATCTGGTCTTCAAACACAAGCTATAATGAGCAGAAGGACTATTAATGCAATAAAATGGCAAATATATGTTATAACTAAATACGTTTATTGCAGTTATATGTTTAAAACATGTTAACTAATATTTTCTTTCTTTTTTTCCTTCCACAGTTGTTCCTGTTACTTCCCTAGCAAAGCGAAAACCAATTGACGTTGAAATAGAATACTTACCGGAAGAAAAGACAAAAAGTAGTCCCAAGTCCACACCTACAAGACAATACCTCCGCCAAGTGTCACTTCCGGCTAATCAATTTGCCAACAGATTCTTAAGACATCGAACCATCTCATCTCCTAATGATTATGAAATAAAGAAAAGAAATACCGGTACGTATTTATTCGTTTGTTAAATTAAAGTACATAACATTTATAAACATCATAATGACTATAACTTGAATAATCGCGGCTTTATTTTTAAATTCGAACATTTTATAAAGAACATCTGAGATCAAGCACAATGTATAACAATACGCCATTTTTCTCAAAATGGCTGCTTCCATATCCATTTTGAAAACCTTAAAATGGTTATATCTTCTTTGTTTATCATCCGATTTTGATGATTCTGTTATTTTTTCACAAGTTTTTCTTCAAAATTCTCAATTAAGCTTGTTTAAATATGTCTACATACCCTTTTTAATTCCGCATTGTTTATATATAACAGACTGGAAGAAATTAGAAGGACATGTATATGGCGTGGACACATATGTTGTTACACAAAAGGAGAAGCAAGATGCTCTTGTACCCAGGTTCGGTGACAACGCCCTCACCATGTGGCTGACAGACAAGTGCAAAATGTCAGAGCATGTAGAACAACTCACGAAATTGCAGAAGGCTCAAGCAGGATTTGTAAGTTTTCACGGTTTCTTGAATATTTCTTTTAATCAAAATACCGCTTAAGACAGTGCTTAGGGGCGTGAAAGGTGCTGCACCTTATACTGCCTCTCTTGAACAAATCAGTAAAACCTAGCCCATATTCTCGAAACTTTTGAGTCAAAATCTCAGACTCAAGCTCAGCTATAAATATTTTAAAATAATCTTACTTATTAGTCATGGAATGACCTGAAACTTTACGCAAATCGAGATTATCATCATTTACAAATGTCCTAAAAGTTTCGGGAAGAAAAACAATCACTGAAAAAAGTTACAGCTAAAAGAAATATATGAATTTTGAGCTTGAGCATAAGATTTTAGCTGAGCAAGTTTCGAAGTTTCGAGGTCTTCTACGTTTCTCTCTTGTTTCTGTTAAATGCTTATCTGTGTTTTAATGACTAAGAAAACGTTGATCCATAACTGGAAAAAAGTTGATTGTAGTTTATACCACAAACCAATGACTTTGTAACAGTATCTTCATCCTTCATGAGTGCTTCAACATCTCCTTCAGCTATTATTTAAGTTAATATGTTCCATGCTATACACAAATGTCAATTGCTATTTGTTCTCATTTCAGTTGGACTATGATTTTATCAGAAAGGTTCGAGCCACACGTTATCGGGTAAAATTACCGTCAGCGAAAGTGTCGATGGACGAAAATGGGCAGAGAATGCTTCTCAAGAACTTCTACATTAATGCTGACGGAGAAGCCATCAAATTGCATTATCCCGAATTTGAAATCAAACTTCACCAGAGTGCAATGCCCATATATGGTAAAATCGACGGCTGAATAGTATTTTTTCAGCGCCATTTACCACTTGGTGTTTTTGCCCTACATGTATGGCGAGAAGATGGTCGACGACCTTTCCAGGAAGCGATGCAACAAAAGGAGGTGAGCGTAACAAATCCGTCGCTGACTGCCGAATTCAACAGCGACGATGATGGCGACGAATTCGCTTTGATATTAGAACTTGGTGCAATTTAAAATATTATCGACGACGATGATGATCCGATTGGAGTTCATGGAAACGACGTGTTATTAACTGCAACACTAAACGTACACATCTTTGGTTTTCAGTTGTGTGTGTTGGTTTGACGACGGCGATGCTTAGCGTTTGTCCGAAAGGTACTTTACGAAGCACATTCATTGTGTTGATAGCGATATTAATGGTCGATATTCGAACATTTAAAAAAAAGGCGTTACATGGTACGGGACTCGGGTTTAAAGTGATTTACAACAGGGTGTCTTTTAATGGAGAGAATATGACAAAGAGAGGTGTTTATATATGCATATGTCTCAGATTTATTGACAGAAGCAAGTGTTGTGTTACATATCTCTCTAATCTACCAAACTATAGAGAAATGATGAAATACAGAAAAACTTAGAGATACTGTGATACTGTCTTTTAAATTGTTATTTACATTGTTGTGAATAGTTCGGGTTGGTGCAACATTATACATGATGTAACTCAGTGAACAATTTATGTCATTTTACATTTATTTACTTGTTGAACTTTTTATGTAAGCTCAAATTATTTTTTTACATTTATTTATTTATTTATTTATTTATTTATTTATTTATTTGTTTATTTATTTATTTATTTAACAAAATAAAATATAAAAAAACTATTTCAGCTTTTCTTATTATTGTTTGCAAAGCCAAGGTTTATGCAAATAAAAATCATTGCGTCTTAATTGAATATGATTTACTTTGAGACGTCTATTTCTATCTGAATTATGATAGTTGGATATAAGTGCGGAGCTCTAATTCAGCTCATTTACAGCCATAGATCAGTATTCATATACCCACTGACTTGATTGATATCATATGAGCTCATTATCAACCAAACTCAAACTCATCTAAGGTATAGATTCGCACTAGCGTCCGCTTAGTGCAGTGTGGTGGTCGTGAAATGCAAATCAGTAGTGTTGTTTCGATGCGTGTGGTCCTTGAATGCTACATTTCCTGTTGGTCTTTTATATCTGCTTTTGGACTAACAACTCTATTATCTCCATGTAATACTCGTGCCCTACAGATGTAGGAGGTAGATAAAAAATAAGTCCGCTTTTTCACTTTTTCAAGGGAGATAATAGTGTTGTGAGCCCTCAACTGTCAGAGGTATTAAACATAAAATGTATAAACAAACACAATAAGCATACTAAAACTCAATGAAGTTAAATCGTGAAACAGATATTCTGCAACAACATATGTTAGAAAAACAAAAAATATCATCACCAATGACACTAATATCATAACAAATGGCCGTGGATATCGAACCGTCGGATTGACGGAATGTTAAAAAAAACTTTTGCAGGCTGTGTTGCTTTTGTTGCTTCAGTAGTGTACTGATAAAGTAAAGCCTACCTTATATATAGCAAACAACAAACGTATACTAAATAGGTAAATGTGGCATATTCCAGGTATGCTACAGCTACCCTATCCAAAATACAATTGTTATTTTATTTTTTCTCACTCTAGCACCAAAGCTTATCGACTTAACAGTTTACAGGAATGGGTTAGGTTAGATTAGGTAAGGTTAGTTACAGATTAGGTTATAACTCATCTCATCAATAGTATCATAACTCAGGTCCCTCTAATAACAATTAAAGAAACTAATCCGCCAAAGAACAACAAAATTACACTACAGCACCATTTATCAAAACTCTATCAAGGTGCTCATGTCACATAATAATGTATCTCTAACGACTAAAAGTTTGCTTTATTCACGGATCTTTAAATATATCCCTGATTGAATATACGTAAAATGAATTATGAGCTGGTAACTCATAATTCGACGCTACCGTTTTGGGATTTGTTCTGGCTGGTTAAAGCCGGTTGTATTGTGTCGATAGAGTTTGGATGCTAGTTTGGATTCCTAAAATATGTAAGTTATATATATATACCTCGTCGTCGGTAGGTTTAGAAACGGTGTACATTATGCTGTAAAATGTGGTTGTTGCCGGCGGGATAGGTACTTTAATTAACAATAGATGAAACACAAGTTTTTAAATGTGTGGAAGTGTATGAATGGTGGTGCGGCAATATACTGTTCATGACTATTTATTTAAAGATAATAATAAAATGAAATAATTAAAAAATACAGCAAATTAATGATTTGAAATGACAGACACATGTTTTTTCGCCTTCCTATGCTTTTCACCATTACAGGAAATATGATTGTTTTGGATTTCCTCTATTACCAATAAACTAAAATAAAAAAAAAAGTCCTATAGAAACTACAGCACCCAGCGAAGTGGCACCGAAGGTCAGCACTAAAAAGTGCAAATTTCAAATACACTAGACAACAGTACACCTCAATATACAAAACACAGACAACATATAACAACATATAAGTATAAATACGTGATTAAAGCAATGAAACGCTAGCCATACCTTACATGCACTCTGGCCTCGTGTAACAAAGAGACCTATACAAAAAAAACGTTAACATTATCGCACTCACGTTTGATAAATGTTGCCCTTAGGCAAACGCATACACTTTAAGATAAGTTACAGTAACATTATTTTTCGTCGTTTTATATAACAGGGGACTTTTTGATCGGGTTCACGACAAAAAATAAATTGTAAGCTAAGAGCTTGACTCATTTTTTCCTTCAAAACGTTCCTAATATTTGACGAATTGTGTTCATCTAAAGCGCACAGTGGCCGCAAAAGATAAATCGATTCAGTCAGTGCTTATTGAGATTATCCCTCCCAAAATGTACATGGTTATAGATATCTTTTATTTCTTTGTGAGGGCTAATCTCAGATGACTGAAACGTTGCCTTTTGCGGCGGAGGAAATACCTCAGTTTGGAGGGTATGTGCGCTTTTATAGTTGAATACAACTCTTTAAATATTTAGAAAGTTATGAAAAAAACAGTAAATAAAACAATGGAATAACTTGGAGACAAAACGTTCTTTCAGGATAAAGGTAGACGTCATCATAGGGTTCCAAATCTGTCCGATCATCGCACAATCCCAGGAAAGCATAGTCCCGAACTGTAAAGGGGTCAACCACTAAATATGAATTGCATTGCAAAATGGAGACAAAACGTTCTTTCAGGATAAAGGTAGACGTCATCATAGGGTTCCAAATCTGTCCGATCATCGCACAATCCCAGGAAAGAATAGTCGCGAACTGTAACGGGGTCAACCACTAAATATGAATTGCATTGCAAAATGGAGACAAAACGTTCTTTCAGGATAAAGGTAGACGTCATCATAGGGTTCCAAATCTGTCCGATCATCGCACAATCCCAGGAAAGCATAGTCCCGAACTGTAACGGGGTCAACCACTAAATATGATTTACATTGCAAAATGAGCCATAACCTCTTTTTATAAACTTTCTTAACAAAGATTGTAATGGAAGTCATCATGTCCAAGGAAGGACCTTACAAACTTTGTAAATCACGTCGTCATAGAAGACAGGTTGTGATAGGCCTTGTCGCAGATGTTCTTAAATGATCAGGGTTACGAAAAGTTGAAAATGATTTTCTAAGTTTATGGTGACGGAATCCATGATGGAGTAGCTTTTTGTGTATATAAAGGTTACGAATAACAAAGCCCTCAACTCCACCACAAGCTCTAGAAAAACGAATAAATGCAGATATAAAATCGAACACGAAATAAGGCATTCAAGGACCGCATTCTACTAAAAACACGCGTACAAAACAAACAACAATTACAACGATAAATAAGGGGCAAGGATATGACATCACAAACATGAAAGGGTTGACAGAAGGGTTAGCGCTTTGGAACGGTCAGTGGCTGTGGGTATAAGCTAGGCTCTAGGGTGCACCAAACCTCACTCTACCCTATTGTCATAACAATAAAACGGTAAAAGCGTAAATAAAGAAATCCCAGCCAGGCTATATGCTGTAACATACCATACGTAACATAAATTTCGACCCCGAATATAATTAGTACATATAATAATATATTTATTTTATTATAAAATAGAATATTTATTTCCAGTGAAAAGACCATATAAACATAAGGGAATCGCTAGACAAATACTTTATTTTTACATTTAAAGCAAGTTAAAAAATGCAATAATAAATTGTATAGTTATCTCTAAAGTTTTAAAGAGTCCCGTAGAACAATGTATATACTATTTATATTAACACCTTATAGTCGTCAGCTGTTATAATTAAAAAAAACATGTTTCGAGATTAATATTAGCAGAGATCTAAGAATTCCGTTTCTGAGATGAGTTACAATTTAAAAGTACTAACAATACTTTAAAATGGTACTTTTCTGTACGAAGATTAGTCACAATTACAAAAATGTGAACTCATTCAAACTGGAAGTCTGCCCTGTCTTATTCAACTAGTGGCTCCAGGGGGAACTGTGACCCACCCTTCCAATTGCATTTTATATAATAAATAAAGGTTTGTAGAGATGGACGCCCCTGCTGCTGGAAAAAAACAAGTTTTAAATAACTCTCCTTTTTTTTTTAATCATGATATTACCTATGAATGCTTATGATGTTGACATGTTATTGTGTCATCCAATGCCATTCATTTAAAACTAGTAACATATAGAAGTTTCTGGATGAGGTAAATACGATGTTGATATTTACGACACACGTCATATGATGTTTATTATTGTGCTTCTGCATGCAAGTTTATTTAAATATAACATGTTTATCTTATTGGAAAACTCTAAAGATTCTAAGGCAGTATAAATAGGACCTTGTGACAATGACAGGAGTTCAGTTCAGTATTAGGATCAGTATTTACTTCAGAGTTCAGTATAGAGTTAAAAGAAACATTGTGAAAATATTGGATGCTTTTTATTATTTTTTATTTAATATAATTTTTATTAAATATAATTATATTGTGAGAGGTTACAAGCCCATAGAAATGCCCATATATACTAAAAGTGACTTTTGATTATTTGGATTATAAATAAACTAGGAAAGACTTAAAATAAAATTGGATTGAAAAGGGACACTGATTAATGGGACACTTGCCAATATTATTTGTACTTTATTCTAAAATCGGATTTTAAAAAAAATACTGGATCTTACGTATGTAGTGAATATTTTTCATTATATTTTAGAATTTGTTTTCGTTGGTTTTGCACTTCTTTTTGTACAACTTTTTACCAGTAACAAATGGTTTAAGGTCAAATTTGAGACAATTTAGACCCCTCCCCCCTCCCCACACACTCACACACACAAATACACACCCGCCAGTGCTGATAGTTCCTGGACCAGCATGCTCAATCTGTGCCATAGTCAGGAAGCTTTGTGTTTTCTTTTTACTTTTAGAAAGCACTTTAGCACAGACAGGAGGCGCACCCGCCCCCATCCCGCTCTAAAATCTGAGAAGTTATGAACATTCATATGCATATTCAAAAAGCAAGGTTGTCAACAGTTTTTTTAAGGTCGTGCCTCTCTTAAAACTGAGAAGTTATGAAAATGCATGCACAAAAGCGTGTGTTGCTTTTTAAAGTCTCCATTCCCAAATTTTGAATCCTGTATGTGCCCCCTGTTTACCTTAATATCAGGCCTTTTATCACTATCAACTTCTCTTACACAAATTAAATGCTTTGACATCTGTACATACCTCCGAGAGTAGATGATGCAGTATCAGTAGATCGAAAGATATTATTCTTCTTTTCTTTTTTTTAAAAGGACTTGAATATATACCTGTCTGTATTTTAAGTGGGTGTAAACTTATCAAAGGTGCATCTATCTTAACAAAACTATAAATACGGCTTTAAGCAAAAGGTGTAAAAAAAATATGTGTAAGTAGTATTAATGTGAATGAATGAATGAATGAATGAATGAAAGTCTTTATTTATCGAGGGTGAACCAATTAGTTTATACTAATCTTTCTTGGGGCCCTCTGTCACTCTCCTGTTAGTGAAGTTGGGGGTGTGTGGAAAAATAGATATATTAGAAAGAGTACAGCTAAAATTTTACAAGTATATCTTTAATATGAAAAAGGCTACTCCATCATACATGATTTATCGAGAACTTGGCATTACCCCGTTATATATTGATATTAATAAGAGGACAGTTGCCTACTGGACAAGATTAATAGAAAATATCAGTAGTGACAGTACAACGAAACTCTCTTCAAAATTATATATTTTGATAAGAGAACTACATTATTCGGATCTCGTCAAGTCTACCTGGATAGAAAATATTAAACACATGTTATGCACGTCTGGCTTTTCCGGAATTTGGTACAGCCAGGACTTTTTAAATGGAAAGTGGTTCGTTAAATCGTTCAGCCAAAAACTTAAAGATATCTTCCAAAATTGGCATTCCGACCTTGGTCGTACTTCGGACACAAACATCTACAAACTTTTGAAAACTAGTTTTAAACAAAGTTGTTATATTAAAGCATTAACAGTTTTAAACTGTAAGAAGCTTATAGCATTTTTAACAAGAAATCACAGGTTACCAATAGAGGTCGGAAGATGGAGGAATATCCCAACATCTGACAGAAAATGCACCCAATGTAATGATCTTGGGGATGAGTTTCATTTTGTTTTAGTATGCCCGTTATTTCATAATGATAGAAAAAAGTATATTAACAAATATTTTTACTCACGACCAAACATGCCGAAATTCATAGAATTGTTCACAAATGAAAATAAATGTAATATAAATAAACTGAGTGTATTCTGTAGTAAAATAACAGATTATTTTAAAGGGATAAACTGATAATTTCTGGTATATGTATTTAAATAATAAAAAACGACTCTGAGTGTAAATATATGTGTAAATATATGTACCAATACAACCTTTTTATTTGTGATAACAATATATATTTGATAATTAGTATACCGATAATAGAACACAGTCTTTAGTGTATTTCGTTAAGTTTCGATCCTATTTCAACTAAAGGCTGCGCTCAATGTCTTGTCGTATACTATTTATATTATTGAGCGTCGTAGACACAGCTTTCAATATTCGGAAAGGTGTTTCAGGCGATTTGTTCAATATCTACAAGTATGAGCACTAGTTAAAGGTTTTGTTGTTGTTGTTTATTCAACTACTATTAAATTGTTGTCTTTACATAACATGTAATCACTATTGTATTATTACATATATAATTTTACAACATTAGCCATTAACAGTTATATATAGGTAAATGTCTATATATAAATATCTAAGTACATAAAAACAGACTTAATAAAACTGTTAAATCTATATAAATTATGATACCAAACAGATGACTTTCTGTAAAATAAGTATCTGAACTGTTAAAAATTGAATAAATGTAAACATTAATATAGTTAAAAGTGAATGTAATTTTCTTGACTCATGTACTATTTTTCTCAACTATCATTAACAATATGTAAATAGTCGTTTCCTATTAGTTCCGTCATTGTGTTATGTATTTATACATGTATGTTATTGCTGTAATTTGCTTTATCTGTTCACTGATTTGTGAAATTAAGCAGTTTGAAATAAAGTAAAGTAAATCTTAAAGACACATTTCCCAGCTGATTTTAGTCGTTGAAAAGTCATGGATAGCATGCTTTTTAACTGCTTACTTCTCGCTGACTGATTACCACATAGACATTATATTGAGGCCCCATCACAGTTTTTTTCTTTTCATTTACTATTACCTTAGTTTTTGATATAAGATATATTGTAACTAAAAAAACCACTAATTTGTTTATTATGGGGGAGCATATAGTGGCCGCTTTTTCCGTCCGTCCGTATGTGCGTCCGTGCGTCCGTGCACTTTTTTTCCGGAGCATAACTCAAAAAGTATGCTTGATTAAAGTTCCTGTGAATGATAAGGATAATGATACGGAGTGCAGTTCATAGGAACCATAACTCCAGCTTCACTACTTTTTTAATTATCTACCCTTTTTGAAAAATCTTATCCGGAGCATAATAGAGTTCCGTACGGATTCATTTTGAATAAGGAAAGGTTATGAATGAATGAATATAAATACACTAAAAGGAAGCAGAACAGGAAATGTTCAAATCTGACCACAGAGTCACGATTTGAACAAACTTGGTAGATGACCATAACCTTAAGGTAAATGCAAAATATTAAACCTCTGGCTATTGTAGTTTCAGAGATGAATATCGTTGAAGTGTTTCCCTATATAAGTCTATGTTTAATATGTTACCACTGGGGCGGGTCCTAATTTGACCTCAGGGTCACCATTAGAACAAACTAGTTAGAGGACCATAAGACGATGTTACATGCAAAATATCACAGCTCTGTATCTTGTATTTTTGCAGACGATTTTTTAAGATTTGTTAAATGAAACGGATAAGCCCCGTTGCGGGGGGCATTTATGACCTCTGGTGCACCATTCGAACAAACATATAATGATGCTTCACATAAACTTGGGGTTGTCCGTGGTCGAGTGGTCTCAGACTTGAAATCACATGTCCCTCACCGCTGTGGGTTCGATTCCCCATGGGGCCAGGACTGTTAAGTACGAGTATCAAGCTATCCAGCTTGCTTGCGGAACGTCGGTGGTTCTACTCAGGTGCGCGCCCGTGCACGAAAAAATTCCCGGGTTTGCACCTGGGGTCTTCCTCCACCAATAAAAAGCTGGAATGTCGCCAAATGACCTTAGCTGTTGGTGCAACTATAAAATCAAGTTTAATGAATTCATATAATATTTGATTGAATTCCGACAAACGGTTTCTGAGAAAAAGTCGTCAGAAGCAAAAGATGACGACGACGACGGACGACGGACAGACAACAGACGGACGACAAACGAAGAGTGATTCCAGAACATCACATTAAGCCTTCGGCTCAGGTGATCAAAAACACTGACAGATGACAACGATTTTTGAATTTTGAAGTCCCGATGAGTTTCTTGCATTTGAGATTTACTAAAACATGGCAGAGAAGTGCTAAAAATACAAAAACTATTAATTGTTAACACGGGTCTTATAAAAAAATCCATCTATACATAGTTGTTTTAACATATAAACAAGTGCACATAAAATGCAAAACGGTTATAATTGTTACTACATTATTACCGTATACACTCTTTATGGGACGGGCCTCATCCTTTGACAAAAAACTAATAATCTCAATTTTCTTGTGCAAATGTATTTCTAACAGCGATTTACAGTTACCTATAGAAATTCTCTCCCCCCCAAATACAATAGGCTCGAAATGTGTCTTTAAAGACACATTTCCCAACGCTACTTGGTCATTGAAAAAGCACGGGAAGCTTGAATATTTACAGCCAGCACGCTTCAAAGCTGATCAACCCAGGTATATAAATTGAGGCCCGCTCTTAGTTTTTTATTTGTATAGCATTGCTATATTGAGGGTAAGAATAGCTTAACAACACTTTGTAATTTACTTTAATGAAGAAATATATGTTCCTAATTTAGCTTTTGAATACAAAACTTATCTGGTATTTCTTAATTGTTTTTAGACCAAAAATCAGAGCACAACACAATAAATATACAACATTCTTTAATGTGTTATTATGTGTACTGGTCACAAATGCTTTATTGGGTGGGCCTCATAATCTGAATTTTTTTGAATATCACACTTTGCTCATGAAATTGTTTGGGTAACAGTGATTTACAGTTACCTATAGAAATTCTCTTCCCCCCCCCCCGCCCCCCCCGCCCCCCCCCCCCTCCCCCCCCCAAATACAATAGGCTCGAAATGTGTCTTTAAAGGCCAGGGTTGAGATAAAAAAACCAAAATGGCCCAAGAGTAACTTTTCTGATCATTTTATGCATTATGCTGCTCAGAGAGGTTTAATCACACATTTCTAAATAATAAAGAATTTTTAAACCATAAAATTTGGCATGTAAATACATTAAACATAATTACTCTATACAGATATATCAAAATAATTATATAATGTATTTATTTTCCATACTTTCTAGAACAAAACTTTTATTCCTAACTGTCAAATTTTGAATTTGGTGCATTTGACGTCATCGTTCAAAGATGGCCGCCTCCATTTATGTTCTTTTCAAATTTTCAATAGGTCATATCTCCTTTATTTTTCATGGCATTTTGATAATTCTTTCAGCTTTTTCAAGTTTTCAGAGCCCTTTAAAATAAACTGTGTTTGGAAATAGTGCATCAACCCCTTTTATAGTTGTACCTGTAAAAATAAGATCAGTGATTGATCAGAGTGCTGAAACCTTTATCTTGAAGCAGACGAAATACTAACTGGCTACAGTGAATACATAATGACGGTGGGCTCTACCGAACGCTGGAGTTTAAGCGGCGATATTTTTGGTTTCCTACATGTATACTCTGTAAAAAAAAGTTTTGGACCATGGCAGTGTTCGAACCCGTACAATGATCGCTGAACCTTGACATTCGACCATAACCCTTATTATCTCAGTTGATAATTCACAATAGGTCAACAATCAACAATAATTATCGTTTACAATGAAAGTTTGCGAAAAAATAATAATCTTTTTATTGGTTACTCAAATGTGTCCGTAACTTTTACTTTTTATGGACTTTGCAACATTTTTTACTGACCCTTTGAGGGTTCGCGATATTTTTTAAAAATCAAATCTTGTTTGGAATTTAATGTTTCTGGTACCAAATTAACCGTTTAGGGTAGACCTTGGTTACTAAAAAAAGATACTTAAATTCTGTTAACTAGTTTTATTTTTATATGACTTTATATACCCTGGTCCAAAACTTTTTTTACCGAGTATATATTTATAGCGTTTGGTTAATTCTGGAGCATTTACAGAATATCGATGTCCCTTAATAACTGAAAGTTCTCAACTCGACTAAAAGCTCCAGAAAAACGAATAAGTTGAGAAACATAAACCCCATAAGAAGTTGCTCGAGGAATATCACTGTCTAAGGACCAAGAAAACTTAGAATTTCAAAAGGTTCTGATTTTATCTCGCCTATGAAGGCGCCGAAACAGAGGTAACAATTTGCGGCGACGATGACGGGGACGGTGACGGTGACGGTGATGGCAGCGTCAACATTTACGTTAATGTTGTTCGTTTATTTATTTCTATTTTTTTTTATTCCAGTATCTTAAAGAGACACATGCAGTCTTGATTTTTTAAAAACTCACGGCATCCCATTAGTTTTCCTACACAACTTGCATTTGTTGCATTAATATTAATTATAAGAATAATATTGAGAAAAGTGTTGTCGCATACTATCAACAGTTGATTATATTGCAATATTAATACATATATACCTAAAGCAGAATAACATGGAAAAATGAAAACTCAAACTTTTATATAATTATATTCAAGGAGGTATAAAGTCAAAATGTGACACTGGATAAATAATTCATTGCTTGATAAACACGTCAAGATTGCCGTGTGTCCCTTTAAATATTGCTTAAATATTGCATAAATATTGCTTACTAGTATTCAAATGCATTCAAACGTTGCATAGGACCAGTTTAATTAATCCCACACAAACACCATAACTCAGTATTTTAGACACATAATGGCACTTCTTTTTTTTTAACGTTTAAATTTTTGACAGAAATGTCGGCAAGACACTTATTGTCGAAATGGCCGACTTTCTTTGTGATCCAGGTCAATATTTGTGTCACATTTTTGTTTATTATTTGAGACACGCACAAAGAAATTTCTGTTATAAATTATGTTATACAATATTTATGTTCACGGTCAAATTTAAGATCCGGGCTAAATATTGTTTATTAGAATAGACGCACTTATACTCGTATGTATAAGAAACGGTATGGTCTCATCGAGTAGGTTGATTTAAACATCTAGATGCGCATAGCCCATCGAGGTGCTTAAACTAACCAACGAGATGAGACCATATTGATTTTGTAGCATGTCTAGTTCAGCTGTCTGCCATACTATGTATATGTGCCATCCATGTGGAGCGAAGCGATGTTGCATATGCCCGTACATCATGGAGTCTGTACAGGTGTAGCACACCCATTGCAACACAGGAAGTGTCGGCCACCCATTGCAACACAGGAAGTGTCGGCCTGGGGTATCGCATAATGGCGTCAATAAATAATTCTCATTTCTTTTTGTAAAAAAAGGCATTTTCACTAATTTAAAGTGCTATTTTTGGTTTATATTACATT
Organism: Cyrtodaria siliqua; assembly: GCA_037043455.1. Lineage (NCBI taxonomy): Eukaryota > Metazoa > Mollusca > Bivalvia > Adapedonta > Hiatellidae > Cyrtodaria > Cyrtodaria siliqua. The sequence goes on from JAWPHD010001602.1 coordinate 170,900, forward strand.
GTTGATATTACATTTTTCAAGCATTGCCATGTTAAAATTGTGTGTTTTTTTATTTATTTTGCTTATATGGAAGTGAGTGTATGAATACAATATTATGGCATCTCAGTGTTTATGTTTGTAAAGGGAGCTTTCATTCATGAGACAAGTTCTTTCTTAGAAGATACATGACCCCCATTTTCCTGTGGATTTGTTGGCAGCATATGTGTCATTTGTGATGAGAATGTAAGTTATTCATTTTTAATTTGGGTCTAGATATGAATGACAACATGGCATTTAAGTTTTAAATTCTCACACAACGCAATGCAACAATCAATGGGCGTATTACACCTATAAGGCGGGATCTGTGATTTGTCATTTTCTCTCAGATTCTTACTTAACTGGCATTTTTCCTTTTGGAATGATTATTTATCTTCAAAAAAACCACTTTACACTCTTTTAAAATCGGTTTTGATTTTTTTCCCGCTATTTTCCGCCGCGGAATGGCCTTGAGAAACATTTTCCACTAAAACTAGGCTTATTTGATATCAACATGTAGATATGTGTATTTCTCATCATAATTTAGCACTACTATTTTTAAAAACCTGCTTTTATAGGTATGACACCACAAAATCCTTCCACTTACCTCCTAAAATTGGGTTTACTGAGATAATGTCAGAGAGAACTGCAGGCAAAGTATGCTGCCCAATCATTAAAACTTGACTTTTAAGCACAACGCTAGTACCAGACTTGCATTTATGAATATTTGGGATGCCCGTATATTCATGTAGTGTTACCAAATTAACGTATGATGCCACCAAAAGTGAAAAATTGCCTTGAAAATTGCATGCTGGCATGAAAATCAGCACATTTTGCATTCAAAGAGCAGCTAAACATCTTGATTTCTTCATGTTTATTGACTATATGAAGCATTTAATCCATTATATTAAGTATAGGTATGTCCAATGTCATTTTATAAAACAGTTAAGGTAGGTTAAAACTGAAAAAAGTACGCTGATTTTTGTCGCTGTCGACCGCTCTGTTCTATTTTGAAACGCGTATATCTTGATCGATCCTTAGTCGATTCGCGAAAACTTTTCTTTCTTTAATGCGTTATAGTCTAGGCTTTGTCAGAATAGCTGCTTTGAAAATCCACTCATAGTTAAGTATTCTTATAGCCTAAGTATAGCACACCCATTGCAACACAGGAAGTGTCGGCCTGGGGTATCGCATAATGGCGTCAATAAATAATTCTCATTTCTTTTTGTAAACAAAGGCATTTTCACTAATTTAAAGTGCTATTTTTGGTATATATCACATTGTTGATCTATTTGTTACATTTTTCAAGCATTGCCATGTTAAAATTGTGTGTTTTTAATTTATTTTGCTTATATGGAAATGAGTGTATGAATACAATATTATGGCATCTCAGTGTTTATGTTTTTAAAGGGAGCATTCATTCATGAGACAAGTTCTTTCTTAGAAGATACACGACCCCCATTTTCCAGTGGATTTTTTGGCAGCATATGTGTCATTTGTGATGAGAATGTAAGTTATTCATTTTTAATTTGGGCCTAGATATGAATGACAACATGGCATTTAAATTTTAATTCACACACAACTCAATGCAACAATCAATGGGCGTGTTAAACCTACATACAAAGTGGGGAACTTGATCACCTGCAAATCAACCAATGTAGTTTATGCAGTGTACTGTAGGTGTTGCCAGAGATACATCTATGTGGGAGAGACGGGCGATACCCTGTATCAGAGACATTTGCTGAACCTATCCCGAATACGGACACAGTAGGCCTACAACGATCCGGTGGCAGCACACTGTTACAGAGATGGACGCAGTATCAGTGATTTTAGGGTGATGGGTTTGGAGAAACTGAATGGGGACGAGCAATACCGGAAAACCATTGAGCAGTTATGGAAGAGTAAGCTGCGAACATACCGGCCATATGGCGTCAATCTGAAGGAATAGCGCGCCATTACACGCGACGTTATGACGCGCCAACAACGACGTCACGTCCGTTTTATATGTATACATTGAGTAATAAATTAGCCCTGATGAAGGACGTAAGTCCGAAAGCTTGGCGGAGTTAAATAATTTAACATAGAGTCTTTATTTTTTATATATATATTATATATATCGTCGTCGTTTAGAAACGGTCTACATATGTTGTAACTTTTGGTTGTTGTTGGCGGGATAGCTACTTTACGGAATGTCTATTTGAATAATGTAGGTTGCTTGAACAGTATCTGTCCGACGTTTTTTTATATTTATTGTTACTATTTTTAACATTTTATTTGCCCTCTATAACTATGTTATCTCTCTTATATGCAAATATACCAGTAAAATATTCTTATTATAATGTTGAACATTAATAATATTAATATATATAGATGTGACAAGCTCACACAAAGTATAATTACATGAATAAATGAGAACACTTATACACCATTTACATTTGTTTGATGTTATCTGTTAAAAAATATCACTTAATGTCAAATAAACAACATTTTGCAATGAGGCGGAGCTACTGCGCAAGCATCCAATATGCCTCAAAATATTTATTCCACTGATTGAGAACATACTGACGGTAGTTATTTATTGAGATATCCTTTTAGAAATTTGAGATTTATTCATTATCGCAACATCAGAGCTCATAATAAAAGGTTTCATTTAATAAATTGAATGACGCAATGCATATATGTTTTACATATTTAATGATGTCATGACAACAAATAATAACAACCTGTTAAGGAAATGTTGTTTTCTTTTCTTTTCATTTAGTTGTTGCAATGACAGTTACTATTATTAATTAGTATGATCATTCATTACACTGTTGCCATTGTTTGCATATATACTTAAGGAAAAAAGAAACGTAACTCGGGAATTTCCGTTATATAAACATATATATGTTTTATTCAAAATTCCAATAGGCCTTAAGGCCTGTGAGGATACAAATAGTTAACACAATACAATGACAGGTAATACGAAATGAAACAACATAAACAAATGTACATATGGAGAAGATGGTATAAATATGTTCATATCATTAAATCATCTATTTTATACACACAGTCTTTCACTATGTAATACAAAATATGAGTAAGCCCACGTGAGATTAAAATTCACATTCCATAGACATTGCATCTTTGTAAATATTTGTATTTTATTTTATTTTGCATTTCTATTTTACGTATTCTGAATATTGTTTTATATATTTTTCATACACATGACTATACACATATAAAGACATGTATTTAAATGCAATATGTAACTATCATGTTTTCAGTTTATATATATATATATATATATATATATATATATATTTATATATATCATCTGATAAAGATTTCAAGCACTAAACAAACAAATAATACATAAATCATCCTGACGATTACAACAAAATACATTTGGCGTTGCACAATATATCGTCTAGGATATTAATTTAAATGAATCTATATATCATAGCACAATCAAACATAACCATAAAGTGTTTGCATATACAATGCAACTGAGTATATATTGCGTATTGTTTATTATGAAATACAAAGCAAAACCAAACTTTAATACAATGCATAGATAATGCAGATGTGTATATACAATAATTGCATTTATTGTATACTTTCATATTGTCCCGTTTAGTTTGCATTGAGCTGTATATTCTACGATATTGCAAACATTGATATTACACCGGAACTTTTTCTCGTGCTTGCTAAGAGCCGCGAAATAGAAATAAGGAACTACTTTCAAAATAAAATAATGGAATCCTTCCTATAGTGTCAACAAAAAAATACGTGTTTTTTTTCAACCTTTTAGGGCAGAAATTGATAAAATAATTGAAATGGTCACTCACCTACTGTTTTTAACGTTATCGAATGGTAAACAAACTTTAGAAAATCGCTTGATGTTTTTAATGACGTCATCCGACGTCCACGTCGTTTTCGCGCAAAATAATCATCCACACAAAATGAAACTGAATGACAAGATAAGAATTCCATCAAAAGCTATAAAAATAACACAAATACAATGAAAAGTAATAGTCATACAATTAACATTGATCGAAAACAATATGAAAGTATACAATAAAAAGGTTATTGAATTATTATGGCTAAATATTACTTGGAACTCGTTGTTTTGGCGCAGGACGAATCGCAAGCTCGTCGTCCTTTGCCAAAACAACTCGTTCTAAGTAATATTTAGCCATACAAATGCAATAACCTATAATATTCCATGTCTAAAAATAAAAAATAAATAATAAAAAAAACACGTTACAACATGTTATTTCCATTTACTTACACACAATTAAAAACTTTTGTAATGATTAGTTATTGGAAAATAATATCCTTTCGGATTTCAAATGCTTTGTATACAAATACACTAAGTTTTTTTAATTTGTTTTTATTTTCGCAATTTATTAGCTCTAAAAATTTCAGCGTGCTGGGCCTTTTCCAATAATATTTATCAATGTAATTTAATCTAATACCATTATAATTTGTGCACTCTATTATAAAATGATACTCGTCTTCTATCTTGTTACAAACTCTACATTTTCTTTCATCTAATGGTATACTTAATGGTCTATGCCATCTACCTGCCTCAATTTCTAAATTATGGGAGGAAAGTCTCAATCTTGATAACGCTTGTCTAAATTTTGTACAGGTTAAATAATGCTTAAGACTAAAAGTATCACATGCGTTCCTGTAAAAAATAGCTCTGCTTTACTGTTCTCAACGTGAATGCCAATTCTGTACAAAATTGTCATGTAATCTTTGTTTTACCAGGCTTAAAAATATATCGCTATTTCCAACTCCCTGTTATAGCCATTCATCAAACAATCCAAGATTTCCCAATAATGTAACCCAATTCGTTTTATTTGGCATTACCTCGGCATCAGTTCTAAGCATGCTGTATACATATTTAATAAATTTATATTCATTCGAGTAAATGATTTTTAACCAGTATTTTATTATTAATACATATATATGTGTAATCAATGCTGTACTCCCTAACTCCCCGTAGATAAAATCATTTTGAGCAGATCGCTTTTGCAATATTGCGTATGTACTCTTTCAACACAAAGTCCTGTAGAAAAACCCCACACTTCCGCGCCGTAATTCAAAATAGGTTTTATAAGTTTATCAAATAAATCTAATTTATGTTTTACTGATATGTCAGTAAATTTATAAAGGTATCTGTTTAACATAAACACTGCTTTCCGCGCTTGACCCGCCAACATGTTCTGTGTTTCATTAAACGAACCACCTTGAGTGAACACAATGCCAAGATACGTAAAAGCGTTTACTATATCTATATTCATATCATTATAAATAAATGTCATATTTCATTGCAATAAACCTGCTTTTCTGAAAACCATAACTTTAGTATTGGCCGTATTAACGATCAACTTCCATCTGGAACAATAATTTGATAAAATATCAAAGCCTTTTTGTAGACCTTCGGCACTTTCCGAAAATATTACAATATCATAAGCATATAACAGAATAAACAATTTAATCATATCGACCTCAATGCCTTCAAACCCGTTTAGTATAAACTCATCTTCAATGTCATTCAAAAACATAGAAAACAAAAAGGGTCTCACACCCAGTAAACACGTAAACACGTAAACTCATCGCTCAATTGGTTTAAATATTTAACCCTTGATTTAATAGAGTTGTACATAGATTGAATAATGTTTAAAATCGTCCTTCTAATGCCAAGTTTAATAAGTTTCATCCACAAATTATCCCACACAACATAATCAAAGGCTTTTGTAAAATCAACAAACGCACAATATAGTTTTTTGCCTGTATTTATCAGATGACTAATAAGCCCATGCAAAACGAAAATATTATCTACTGTGCCCATCTTTCCCCTAAACCCTGCTTGGGCTTCAATAAACACATATTAACGCTCTGCCCAATCATTTAATCTATTATTCAGGACACGTGTAAACAGTTTACCTAATGTACTGAGTAAAGTAATTCCTCTAAAATTAGAAACATCATTTAGACTACCGTTTTTATGTAATGGTATTATGTAACCATCGGAACATGTACAATATGCTGCTCATTACGTGGTCCATGTATTAACTTTCCTACCCCATCCAACCCCTTCTCCAAGAAGCGAAAACGGGGTTGGCTGGTGTATGAAATAAAACATTAATTTTGGCTTAAAACGTTTGCCTATTGTAAAATTAAAACATTTAATAGGTAATTTTAAATAGGCTATCGCATTGTTTTCTGTAACAAATGTTTTTAAAGGTGTTTTATTGTCGAAATATCCGTTATAAAATCCTGCTAATATAAGCTTTCCCATAGCTTAACGGAATTACGGCGGGACCACGTAATGATTAATCGAATCTTACATGGCTGCATTAGACCTTTCCTTTCGGAAGAAAGACTGAAAGAACTCACAACACGCCACATGTTTTCCTTCAAAGTTTCGTCATTGATATAATTCGCGTTTGGCTCAAGCAGGTGAGCGAACGTAGGACTTAATTATTTTGCAATCTCTTTACATTAAATACAGTACTGTAATTGCTCAAGTTTTCAAAGCGGAACTTCAACATTTTGGAATTTTGTGTTGCGTTTCTTTTTTCCTTTAGTATACATAGTGAATACTCACCGGCTTCTTAGTGGGTGGTCCGCCTCCACCACACAAAAAAACAATAACAAAAGTAAAAAAACGACTGTCATATGTTGCCTAACATGTTCTGAGAGAATGACGTTAAACGCCATTCAATCAAACAAATAGCCCATTGGAACCATGAAATAATAAAAAGGTGTTTACTTCCGTATAAGAGTTCTGCGTCATTTGTACGTCTTTTTGCATCTTTGACGGTGTTTCCACTCCTCTGTGTGGTTACTAGACTGGCTACCGTCTCAGTGGATACTAGACTGGCTACTGTCACACTGGATACTAGACTGGCTACTGTCTCACTGGATACTAGACTGGCTACTGGCTCAGTGGATACTAGACTGGCTGCTGGCTCAGTGGATACTATACTGGTTACCGGCTCAGTGGATACTATATTGGTTACCGTCTCACTGGATACTAGATTTGCTACCGGTTCACTGGATACTAGAGTGGCTGGCGTCTAAGGGGATATTAGACCGGCTACTGGTTCAGTGGATACTATACTGGTTACCGGCTCAATGGATACTAGATTTGCTAACGGCTCTCTTGATACTAGAGTGGCTAGCAATAAGGGGATATTAGACTGGCTACTGGCTCATTGGATATATACTGGTTACCGGCTCAGTGGATCTAGACCGGCTACCGACTCAGTGGATACTAAACTGGTTACCGGCTCAGTGGGTACTAGATTGGATACCGTCTCAGTGGATACTAGACTGGCTATCGGCTCAGTGGATACTAGATTGAATGTCATGTCGTGTCAGTGGATATTAGACTAGCTACGAGCTCAGAGGATATCAGACTGGCTACCGGCTCAGTCGATACTAGACTCATTAGATTTTGCTTAAATGTTCAGTTTTAAGCAATCAGAATTCATATACAATATTCTTACCATCCTCTTCTGAAAAGTTGTAACCACTGATGCTTAAAGCCAGAAAATCAAAGGGGATTTAATTCATTTAAAAGTTGTGTTACTATGACATCTTGCGACGTTTTAAATTGTGTTAACAAACAGAAGTCAGGTAGCCAGTCTCTATGAGGTTACATGACTTACAAACTTCAGCTGTTGCATGTTTGTATATTTGCATAAATATCGTTAAGGAGACACAAACGAAAACAACAAACAATGTTGTCTTAATACAATCTCAGGTTACTGACGGAGCCTCAAGGTTCCGCTATATGAGGCTCCGTCAATATTTATCCCGAACTCAGAACAGCTGCTATGGGTGTTGGACTGTGTATCAACGTCATTTTACTGTTCATTGTTCGGCGCCCCTTGAGGGCGCCGGACATACTGTGGTAGTACTTTGACCTTAGGCATGGGGAATCAAAAGGACTGATAGTTGAGTATGTTTGGATTGTAATTAAAAATGTTTAAATGGCATTTAAAGCATGCTATAAAACGCACCAGAATAAGATATAAAACACAAGAGATAAAACTGCTTAGCGATTTCTTGAATTTCTGTAAGAAATGATGCACCAATAATTCAAAAATTATACAAAATCATTTCATTAAAACGATGTCTCCCTGTATTTTGACTGAAAACGAGGCTGATTATAAAATCAAATGGTTAAATGCGTAATACGAATTTTAGAAAAATTTAACGAAATTTATCGATCGTAATATCTGCGTTTCAAATGTTTTCACATTGTTCTCGTTTTTAAATCGTTTTGATTAATTATTATTGGCAAATTACATTAAATGTTGCTAAGAAATGAGAAAATACGATGATATATCGGAAAGTTTTGGCATTTAAATTTCGTTTACGGGAAATCGCTAATTTTGTTATGCTTCATTTTGACTGTCAAATGCAGACAAATGTATTGAAAACGAAAGTAGATTTATGAGCGCAGACTCTTTGCATCAAGTTTTTCTTGTATTAAAATGTAAACATTTTCTATATAGAGTATCATCCAAATAAAGCCTGGGCTGGTCATAGTGGACAGCCATGATGTCTGGCCGGGCTGCTCTTACACAGCCTGGGCAGGTCATAGTGGACAGCCATGATGTCGGGCCGGACTGCTCTTACACAGCCTGGGCAGGTCATAGTGGACGGCCGTGATGTCTGGCCGGGCTGCTCTTACACAGCCTGGGCAGGTCATAGTGGACAGCCGTGATGTCTGGCCGGGCTGCTCTTACACAGTGATGTCTGGCGGGACTGCTCTTACACAGCCTGGGCTGGTCATAGTGGACAGTGATGTCTGGCGGGACTGCTCTTACACAGCCTGGGCTGGTCATAGTGGACAGCCATGATGTCTGGCCGGGCTGCTCTTACACAGTGATGTCTGGCGGGACTGATCTTACACAGCCTGGGCAGGTCATAGTGGACGGCCGTGATGTCTGGCCGAGCTGCTCTTACACAGCCTGGGCAGGTCATAGTGGACAGCCATGATGTCTGGCCGGGCTGCTCTTACACAGTGATGTCTGGCGGGACTGCTCTTACACAGCCTGGGCAGGTCATAGTGGACAGCCATGATGTCTGGCCGGGCTGCTCTTACACAGTGATGTCTGGCGGGACTGCTCTTACACAGCCTGGGCAGGTCATAGTGGACAGCCGTGATGTCTGGCCGGGCTGCTCTTACACAGTGATGTCTGGCGGGACTGCTCTTACACAGCCTGGGCTGGTCATAGTGGACAGCCATGATGTCTGGCCGGGCTGCTCTTACACAGTGATGTCTGGCGGGACTGATCTTACACAGCCTGGGCAGGTCATAGTGGACGGCCGTGATGTCTGGCCGAGCTGCTCTTACACAGCCTGGGCAGGTCATAGTGGACAGCCATGATGTCTGGCCGGGCTGCTCTTACACAGTGATGTCTGGCGGGACTGCTCTTACACAGCCTGGGCAGGTCATAGTGGACAGCCATGATGTCTGGCCGGGCTGCTCTTACACAGTGATGTCTGGCGGGACTGCTCTTACACAGCCTGGGCTGGTCATAGTGGACAGCCATGATGTCTGGCCGGGCTGCTCTTACACAGTGATGTCTGGCGGGACTGCTCTTACACAGCCTGGGCAGGTCATAGTGGACAGCCATGATGTCTGGCCGGGCTGCTCTTACACAGTGATGTCTGGCGGGACTGCTCTTACACAGCCTGGGCTGGTCATAGTGGACAGCCATGATGTCTGGCCGGACTGCTCTTACACACAGTGATGTCTGGCGGGACTGCTCTTACACAGTCTGGGCAGGTCATAGTGGACGGCCGTGATGTCTGGCCAGACTGCTCTTACACAGCCTGGGCAGGTCATAGTGGACGGCCGTGATGTCTGGCCGGGCTGCTCTTACACAGCCTGGGCAGGTCATAGTGGACAGCCGTGATGTCTGGCCGGGCCGTTTGGAAAATTAGTACTGATGATAAGATAGTTAAAATAACTGATAAACACGTGTACTGTTATTTAATAACGTATGTTTTAATTCTTCAAAATTTTGGCGCCGAATTGATGCTTTGCATCAAGTTTTTCTTGTCAAACAATTGTATTCTAGTAAGAATACCGGGACGCAGTCAAATTGGTATGCGGGCATTTTATGAGTCTTCTACTACTTGAATTAGGTATCAATTTCAGGGATACAGTCTATAAATCTTTCTCAGCATACGAATACAGCTGGGTCCAAATCGTTATCATCACTGATTATTGATTGCTGTTAAACTTTATTAAAGGGACAAACGGCAATCTTGATTTTTTAAAAGCTCGTGACGCCCCGTTAGTTTTTCTACATAACTTGCGTTTGTTCAATACTTAATATTAATTATAAGAATAATATAAAGGAATTGTGTTTGAATATAACTGCTTGTGTGTAAAGCTATATATGTATCTCTGTTTGGTGCAGTCTGATTTTAAAATAAGCAACACCTCTTCCATCATTAAACAGAGTTGATGAAACTTTAACTTAAGCATCTTTTAAAGAGTTTGAAAAGGTCTGTTCCACTGCTACTTATTCCCATAAACTACTAATCAGATTTGAATAATAACAAACATCTAGCATTAAATCCTGTCTTCTAATGTAAATTTACATGGCTAAAACCCGAGATTACCATCACAGACGCTCAAATTGCTACTATGTTATCTTTAAGTTGTATTTTTGTTTATAACCTTGATAATTTACCAATTCTTCTAACTCTTGATATTCTAACCATGATCTTTGCCCAATTCCTCACATTCTAATAACGAAACAACATTCTATTTAGTGATACATTACACATACTATTTCAGATGTCTATCGAATTCATATTACAACATTATACAACACAGACACCAAAATTAAAAACATGTTCATTTAATCTCATGATGACTTGTTTATCTAGTGCTCAAATCTTTCATGATAAATGTGCTTTGATTGTTGACAATTACACAAACAAACAAAAATCTAACATCTACACACTGTTCGTTTATTTTTATTATATTCATCATTCCCCTTACTGTTTTCTTATGTAACTGTTCTCTTGTATGTATTTCCGCATGTACAACTACATCTTTTTTTAAAGTAGGATGGCGGGACGTGTACAGTAACGGTTCTACCCAGGAAAAGTGGGTGGTCGGCCTCCAATATAAAAAAAATCGACCGTCATATATAACCTTACATGTGCTGAAAATGACGTGAAACACCATACAAACAAACAAACAAATTATTTTAAGGTAGCTATCCCGCCAACAACAGCCGAATGTTACAACATATGTACACCGTTTCTAAACCTGCTATCGTCGAAGTTTATAACTATATAACTTACATATTTTGAGAACCCTATAACTCTAAACGGCTATAACCAGCCAAGCCAAACCCCATAACTGGAGCGTCGAATTAAGAGCTTTAAAAGTATCATTCATTTTACGCATCATATTCAATCACGGATATTTGGAGAACCCGTGAATAAACCTAATCTTTTAATCGATATATATACAAAATCGATATGTCACATTAAGCGGAGGAAATAACCAGAAAATAGTTCAGATTGTGATAAAAGTATGATATTTTGCACAGAGCTTGCAAATATTATATTCAAATGAAAAATAACCTGAGCCAATTAAATTTCGATAATTTTCAAGATGTCCGCCAAATATCCAAGTACTGTAAATATAAGATACAGCTGTATATTAAACTAATACTTTCTCTCATTCACTATAGTTTGGCTTCGACTGTAAAACCAACAATCATTTTTGCAAAAATTTCGGCATGATTATGCATTTATTCAAAATAAAACTATGAGTATACCCCACCCACCACAAACTATATGTTCAATCTATTCTTTACATTCTGTAGTGGTTATCAGATGTTGTATTATTGTCTTGAAATAAACGTACTTATTGTTGCATAACAGTCTGCTACTCATTTATCTACAACCCATGCCTGATCAATATCAAAATCTATATTTTATTTGGGCCTGCACATGAATGTTAAAATATCTTATCTCATTTCAGTTCTATAAAACTTCCGTTATATGTTAAAGAATCAATTGTATTAAGAAACGCTTTATTAACTATTGAAAGGTAGTTACTTAGTTCAACCTCCTACTCTTATTTACTATACTACATAATAATACTAATAACAATAATAATGAAATGATTAATTATACCATTTGTATATATTTCACCATTTACTTGTATATATACGTTGACATCATATATGCTAATATGTATGTATTGCAGACGATGTACTTTGTACAAGTCTGAATAAAAAGTCTGTCTGTCTGTCTGTCTGTCTGTCTCTATAATAAATAACATCAAACGCAACAATAGCGTACAGTGTATCTTTATTCAGTTATGCCACCCATTTCTATATCAACAAAACATTATTATATACCAACGGATATCCGCTCTTGGAACTTCTTTTACTGGTTTAGGTCTCATTCGTTTTAGTTTCAATTCCATTAAAAAAGGGAACTGCTTAACCGGAACAGGTTTATGAAAACAAACAATAATATACTGTCAAATTGTTCTCGAGCATAACACTTCGAAAGACGTAAAACCCATCATAAATACCGAATGAAAATGTCTTACTCAGCCAATAGTAATAATTATCATAATTTTAAATCTATTTCATTTTAAAGGTAAACAGCAAACAAAAAAGGCGTGCAGCCATTTATTCCTAATTATTTTGCACCGAAAATAGACTATCTGAATAAAATCTGACTATATCTCGCCCTATCCCGTTTTAAGCGTCTATAAAACTTACTTTGATGTTTCCCCACACGTATAATAATGATCAACACAGTTTTTCTCTTAAAAAACAAATCTTAACATGATACATTATATGTGGTATACATACAGATTATATGATAACAGTTATGATGCCATCGATTCAAATTTAATGCGTAACTTGACAAAAAAGGAGTGAAACATCGTTATTTCAAAACCATAGTTTAAAGCATATTTTGTATAAAAGCAATGTAATTTTAAGAGATCCTTAAGGCGTGTACTGCAGCTCGGGGAACGAGGTTCGAGTGGTAAATACGATACAGCGCGTTGTATCGTAATGTAAATTGCGTGTGAACCTGGAATTGTATATCTTTATTGTAACAGGTTACCGGCATAAAAAGCAATTCTGACACGCGCATGCTGTTTCACAAAAAAAGGTTATGTTAAACCATTTTGTAAACTAAAATCTATATTTCCTACGTTAACAAGTGAAGAAGACTCCTTAAAGTGAACACGTTTCTATCTACGTACCTCTTAAATACTTAGATGGGGACCAATTACATTAATAATCTAAACAGAAAATATCCGGGTTACTAGTAGTATTATACAGGTATGTTTTGAACACTCCACATATAGCTAAGTTTTCTCTGCCAACGCAACAATGAATACATGTACATATCAAACTAAAATGTTTCCTATAACATGTTTTACTTAATGTGTGCACACTAATCTATACTATGACGGTAACTGCGACGTTTAAAACGGCATGCGACAGTAAATGGTGTATTTATGTTTTATTAGAACATGTACTACTGAGAAGTCTTATTTTAAAATTGTTTAAGTTTCCTAGAAATAATACAACTATTACATCTAAAGGCAATATTGATTGCAATTTTACAGCAGACGGCACTCTAGAATGCAGGATTTTGAATAGTTTTAAAAAAAAATGACGGGAGACCATGACCTCAGACCCCTAATAATCTTGCACCTTTGGTGATCAAATGATAAATGGGCCTGCACATTAAATTTAACCTTGCTACGCCCCTGCAGGTGTTCATGTCATATTATAATGTAAATGTGCCGATTAAAAGTATAGGTTTATTCCCGGGTCCTTAAAATACCCGTGATTGAATATGTGTAAAATAAAATCGGCGCTCCAGTTTGGGGTTTTGCCTGGCTGGTTAAAGCCGTTTGTATTATGTCAATAGAGTCTGGATTCTCAAACTATGTAAGTTATATATATATATATATATATATATATATATATATATATATATATATATATGCATCGTCGTCTGTGGGTCTTGAAACAGTGTATATATGTTGTAATATTTGCCTGTTGATGGCGTGATAGGGGTTGTAAAGAATAACTTCGTAATATGTATGGGTGGTACAATATGTATGGGTGGTACAATCAATAATGGGTGGTACAATCAATAATGGGTGGTACAATCAATAATTTTATTTGAATGTAAAAATTTGGCGGAACACGTTCTTTTTTATGCGAAAGAAACATTTAATGTTTGGTCTATTCTTATCATTCTTATCATTATCACACATATATAATATAATTTATTATATATATAATTTATGATATATACGATTATAGTGTGACTAAGAAACTGTTTGAAACGATAATAGCCTTTCTTTAGTATTATACAATAACGTTTTACTACCAGTTTCTGCATAATACTTTGATATGGTAGCATTTTTTTTAACTTTTAGGCCATTTTGGCGGACATTTTGAAAATGCGTGTCCATTTTCAAATAAGGTAAAAATGAAGTGGCTCAGGTTCTTAGCATGATCAGGACACTCTAGAGGATCATTCTGCCAACTTTCATGCTTGTGTCACAAATTGAACTATTTTGCCAAATATATCAGTTATTTCCTCCGCTACAGTATAAACATTAGTATTATCAGGGCTTTATATGACGAGGATATGACACCACAGTACTAACGCTGTTATGTTCTGAAATAACTTGTCGTTCAGGTAAGGCTATCTATTATACACCGCAGTTATATCGACGTGACGGGTAGCGAGAGACCTGCGGTGCGCACACCTATTTACATAGCAAACAGACATTATATATCCATCTTTTAACTAGATTATTATATATTTTATATCACCAGAAAGCCAAATAAATAACCTTTCTAATGATGTAATTTTATTCCAAATAATGGTTAGATAAATAGGCGATATCTCGAGATAGAAACGAAATAAAACACTTAGTGGCCAACATGAAATCGTTTCATATGAGATGTTACATTCCAATACTGCTTACAACATTGGTCCTGATATCGATCTACAAAGAAGACGTCAGTCTCTTTGCCGTACTCTACCGTATCAAACAACAAAACGAGATATCACACGAATTCAAACACTACTAGTTTATGATAAGACGATATCCGTTAAGCCAGAAGCAAGTGGATAATATAAAATTTTCAATTCGCTTAGTTATCAATTTATATTGTACAGTCACTGCAACATGGTTTGCGATACTACTGATACTAGCGGGAGACGTACAACCAAACTCTAGTTTGACGTCACAATCTTCCTTCTCAATCGATTCACTAGGCCTTACAAGACATTTGTCTTTTGTCCACTATAATGTTCAGAGCATTTTTCATAAACTCGATATTTTACGGACAGAGCTAAGTGAATTTGACATAGTAGCATTTTCTGAAACTTGGCTCAACCAAACTACACTTGATACTGACCTTACCTTTGATTACTTCTCAGCTCCTGAGAGAAAAGATCGCCCTCTAGATAGTCATGGTGGCGTTATGCTCTATATAAAAAAATCTATACATTACAAACGCAGGCATGATCTTGAACCGATGGGAATTGAATGTATATGGGTTGAAATCTTCATGAAACAGAAACACATTCTCTTCGGGTTGTTTTACAGACCACCAAATGCAGACAGTATTCATTATTCCACTATTGAAAATTCAATACATCTTGCAGTCGATACAAACATTAACGACACAATTATTACCGGTGATTTTAATTTTAATCTTAACAATGCTCATTCCTGTCGGCAAATAACGTCAATTTGTGAACAGTTCTCATTACACCAATGCATAAATGAACCAACTCACTCCACAGAAAATTCATCTTCAACAATCGACATTATTTTGGTTAATAATAAAGACAATGTATTGCTAAGCGGTGTAGGGCACCCATTTTTACAACAAGATGTTCGTTATCACTGTCCAATATTTGGTATTCTTAACTTTAAAAAGAACCATATTAAATCGTTTACACGGCATATCTGGTATTACGATAAAGGGGATTATGATACGTTAAGGCAGATGGCCCTAAATACCGACTGGACTATGCATTACGACAATGATATTAATGTCCACACAAACAGTATAACGGAACATATAATACACATATCAAAACAATGCATTCCAAATAAATTAGTTCGAATCAAGCCAAACGATCTTCCATGGATTACTACCGCTATTAAATGCTTGATTAGAAAACGCAAGCGAGCCTATCGAAAAGCTAAACGAAACAATACACCGGCCCAGTGGGTGAAATTTCGAAAACTTAGAAACAAAGCAATTGACCTTATTCGGAAAAACAAAGTTGTCCATCTTCAACAATTGTCTGAAAAACTTAAAACTGAAAATCGATCTTCTAAAAACTGGTGGTCAACGTTGAAATATTTTAAGTTTTCAAATCGCAAGGAATCTGTACCCCTGTTACACTTAAACGATTCTATTATTACCAATGACTTTGACAAAGCAAACTTATTGAATGATTTTTTTCGAGATCAAACTCTTATAAATGACGATAATGCTCAAATTCCCGTCTTACCTACTGTAAACGACTCGAACCTAAGTTCCATTACACTATGTCCTCTTGAAGTAAAACATATTTTAGAAACCTTAGCCTTAGGAAAAGCTGTAGGTCCTGATACAATTAATAACCGTGTTCTTAGAGAACTAGCTACCGAACTATCAGAACCTCTATGTTCTTTGTTTAATCATTCCTTAAACGATAGCATTGTCCCGGTTACCTGGAAAGAAGTCCACGTTTGCTCAGTTATAAATCTGGAGACCAATCAATTGTTTCCAACTACAGACCTATAGCACTTCTCTGTACTGTTGAAAAGGTTTTGGAAAAAATCGTTTTCAAACACGTATTCAACTTCTTTCTAACAAATAGCATTTTAACTGCACTGCAGTCTGGCTTTGTTCCAGATGACTCAACAGTTAATCAGCTTGCGTATTTATATAACTTTTTCTGTCAAGCTCTTGATTCTGGAAAGGAAATTAGGGCGATTTTTTGTGATATTAGCAGAGCATTTGATCGTGTTTGGCACGAGGGACTTCTTGCAAAATTAAAGGCTGTTGGTATCACAGGAAATCTCTTAACATGGTTCAAACGCTATCTTACTGATAGAAAACAACGCGTTGTCCTACCAGGTGTCCAATCTGATTGGAATAACATTAAAGCCGGTGTTCCCCAAGGCCTATTTTGGGACCACTGTTATTTCTGCTATACATTAATGATATTGTTATAGACATCAATTCAAATATTCGTCTTTTTGCAGACGATACAGGTTTGTTTATTGTTGCAGATAATTCGATATCTGCTGTGAATACACTGAATTCCGATCTCTTGAAAATATCAAATTGGGCAGATAGATGGCTTGTCAAATTTAATCCATCCAAAACTAAATCTCTTCTTATTTCACGTAAAGTCAATTTTATCAACCACCCACCAGTTTTTATGAATGACCAGATATTAACTAAAGTCGATGATCATAAACACCTCGGCGTCTTTTTGTCAAATGATTTATCCTGGCACAAGCACATCGAATATATCAAATCAATGGCATGGCAGAGGATTAACAGTATGTGGAAACTTAAATACAAACTAGATAGAGTGTCCTTAGAAACTATATATACGTCCTTCATAAGACCTATTTTAGAATATGGAGATATTCTATTTGATAACTGCACACAATATGAAAAATTTGAGTTAGACAAAATACAAAATGAGGCTGCTCGGATAGTAACTGGCACAACGAAACTTGTCTCTATTGACAACCTATACAAAGAAACTGGGTGGGAAACTCTCGGAAATAGGCGCCGTAAGCATAAACTCGTTATGTTTTATAAAATGACAAACCACTTAACTCCCAATTTTCTCTATGAGCTTGTTCCTCCTTCTGTAGGTAATATATCAAGGTTTCTCCCCTCTGTTATTCGCGAATGGAATAACTTAACCGAAGTATCATGGCACGCCGAAACAGTTATTTCCTTCAAAAACTCACTTAAACGTAATCAAAATAGAATTCCCAAACACTATCTCTTCGGAGAAAGAAACATACAGATATTGCATACTAGACTGCGTCTAAATTGCAGTTCCCTTAACAATGATCTGTTTTCCAAAAACATGGTAGACTCGCCTATTTGTACGTGCGGATGTGTTGAAAACGGTGACCACTTCTTCTGTAAGTGCAATAAATATACTGATATTAGAAACGTATTGGTAATTTCATTACCCCGTCTACCAAATATTACACTGAAAACACTTCTATTTGGAGATCAAAATGTATCGTACGATGCAAACATTCTTATATTCGGTGCGGTACACACTTATATTAAAAACTCAAAACGTTTTAACTAGTAGATCGATTATTTTCTTTTACTGAATTCCCAAATCAACTACACCCCCATTCCCTATATCGCCCCAACCCCACTATTTTTTTTAAAAAATAAATTGATTTACAATGGAGTTTCATAAATAAATATTAATAACAATTAAATGTATTTGCAGAATCTATTCATTTAATTTTTTGTCTGTTTGAATTTCGTATTTTTCAAGTTACTTTCTATTTTTTCTTTTTGTTACTTTTTATTATTTCAATTATATCTAAGCATTATTTTAGAATACATATATATATACCAAGAACTTACAAACATTATTTTTTTTACACTAAGTAATTTAAGTTCTCATACTTCCAGAATGTACATTGTGAAAATATCTAATTATTGCTGTTTACTATGCCATCAATTGTGTACAATTAATATCATACCTAGGAGAAGAACATCATAAGTATCTTACTTTCGTTCTATTCCTTTTTCTTCTATCGTGTACAAATAATATGTTGTAAAAAGCTTGTGAAATAAAATATGTTTAAACCAAATAAAACACTTTATTTTTTTGTTCTTAACGAGTTTACGCAAATAACTGAGCATCGGCAAACAAAATATCTTTTTTGTTTATCATCCGATTTTGATAATTATTTTACCTTTTTCCAAGTTTTTCAGAACTCTATATATATAGAGTTTGTTTGGCTGTGGCGCTAAATTCCCTTTAAAGGCAGGTTTTTAACATTTTATTTGTATTTTAACACCACCATGTTCAAGATTAATTTCAGTAGGCTGTGATCGTGCAGCTTGTGGCGGAATCGTTATGTCGGGCTTTGTATCCTCTGATGTGCATGTAGCTGTAACTTGTGTACTAGCTTTAGGTATCGGTGGCTGAAGTGCATCGGAAACAGCATTTTGTTGACGGTTAGACGTTCTTTTATATGCCCGTATGGCGGTGCTCCTGTGTCCTGTTCTTTCTGCAATTAGTTGCTCGTCGAATCCATCTTGGAACAATGTCGTTGCTCTAGTAACCTGTATTTGTTTAAATATAAACAAACACGTTAAAAGTGATAAATTAAAATATGAATTGACTATACGGTAATGTATTTTTTGCCGGATTAAGGAAAGAAAACACAAATATGAAAGAACATACTTAAAAGGACAAACAAATAAACTAACAACGCATGTACATGCAAAAGAGGATGAAACATTAATAAATACTAGACGGAAAAAAAAACAAAAATTAGAAAGGAAAAAAATAAAGAAAGAGAAAGAAAGAAAGAAAGAAAGAAAGAAAGAAAGAAAGAAAGAAAGAAGAAAAAAAAGAAGGAAAGAAAGAAAAAAAAAATAAAAAAATAAAGAAAGAAGGACAAAAAGAAAGAATATACATATAATACCAATAATTAAAATCAATCTTTCATTTAAATGAAAGAACGCACGAACGAACGAAAGCATTATAAATAAGCCAGGAAATATTGTCGTACACATATTTTTTTTTACTTTTACAATATTCTCAACTAGAAATATCACTGAAGGTGATGAAAAGCCCCGTTTTTGTTGTACAGTCGATGAGGATGGGCAAAATCAAGAATAATAAATGTCTAAAATATATGCTAACTTAATAATGTGAAACAAATTCTAGGTAAAACAAAGATCCATAATTCTGAGAAAAAAATGCAGAATCGAAAAACCATTAATGGAGAGATACATCATATCATCACGTGTGAACTGTATGTCACGTGTATTAACAATTCATAAACAGTTTTAAAGTGAAAGCAACATGCAGTTCATTATTGAGTGAAAAATTCTTAGTCAAATAAAGGGCCATAAATGTATGGGTGATGTAGAGGGACATACGTATATCGGTTGTTATGTGTACATGAAGTTCGGGAACAATCAATTCCAAAATGTTTGAGAGAAAAATGTGTTGACAGGTCATTACACAATATTAGAGTAGAAAATGCTAAGTCAAACAAAGGGCCATACTTATGTAATCAATTATGGGTGATATAGAGGGATATAAGGTCATCAGTTGTTATGAGTATATAAAGTTTAAGTACAAACCATTCAGAATTGTTTAAGATATGGAAGTATTAAACATGTGTTACGGGACGCGACGGAACGGGTCGCGAGGGGACAAAAATGTGTTACGAACGCGACGGGACGCGGTGGAACGGGACGTTACGGACAGTGTGATTCCTATATAGCCCCAACTTCACTTTGTGAAAGTGGGGGTATAATCAATAATTTAAACAGCATTAAGAAATAAAATGTAGATATGAAAAATATACGTACTTTGCCAGAATGTCCTGTTTTGTATCCCTGTATACCAGCAATTGCGCACATCTTTTTCATAAATTTCTGGATCGTGTGAATGCCAACCTTCTGTGCTGAAAAACGTGGACGCCCGTCCCTGCCGGATGCTAATGGTCGCCTGTAGAATGTCCCGACCGCAGGCAGGAGGCTTATATAGTTGTTAAACAAGTTTACAACGCATCTCGGATTGTCAACGTTTGAATAATGTTTTATGTTTTTTGTTGCCGTTTTCTTGTGGAATAGCCCACCTTGACTGTTCTTGGATTTTCCACCTATACATCTGATATACTTGCCCTCTTCGTCACTTCCAAACTTAAACTGGTCTACCGTTAGATCACAATGTTCATCTGCAGCCCTTAGCCCAAATAATTTACATGCGTAGAAATAAACAGCAAACTGAAGAGCCTGTGCGTCTCCCTTTTCAAAAACACGCATCCAGAGAAAATTTTCCTCAATCAAAGCAGGTTCCGTCTATATTACGTGAGTCCCTGATCAAAGTAATCGGTTCCGCCTGTTTCTTCTGCTCACCCGTCTTTTGTGCCTGTTTCATTTTGGCGTCAATGCATTCTCTAGCCTCGGCAAACTCGACCTTCGACTTATCAAAGATGTTTAAATCGTATCGTCGACAGGTATCTCGAAGATATCTCCAGATTGAGATACATAGCTGACGAACTGTTTCTGCGGGATACTCGTCACCGTCCTGTCGATTTACCTAGGATAAAAGTAATAACAAATTAGTAAAAACAATGACTATGCACAGGGACATGATGCGTCTACTTTTCTGTAATCCGCTTAAGATTGCATTGGAAAAAAAGATAACAATTTAAAAAGATAACAATTTAAACTGAAATAATCTTGAATATGTTTACATGCAATTTCCAGATTAATATGTTTACCTTTTTATCTACCCTTCATAATAAATACTAGTATTGTGGTAATCCGTTTGCATTGTGTGAAATAAAAAATCTCGTGTATAATGTATTCTAGTGTCATGTAATATTACATAACATCCTATCATAATGTTTGGTGACCCACGCACGCACTAATTTACAATAAACACAAGGACACATGGTAAGCTAGTGTACAATACCCCATGGTGCGAGATCGAGTCCTGGGCCCTGTTTTATTAAAAATCTTACGATAAGTCTCAAATTTTAAAATCGTTCCCTATTATCACCTAAGCATTCAATGTAGACACTTATGTGTGGACGTAGTGCAGAAAGATCAAATGTATAAGGAAATGAAATAAAATCACGTTTATTTGAAAAGTGTAATTTATAGCGAAGCATTTAAGAAATTGATTTACGATCAAAATGGTCGTAAGTTGTTTCATAAAACGGGGCCCAGGTGTCCTTAGTTTAAGATGTATAGATGTATAGATCGCCATTTTTCCGATAAAAAATCTCAAAATGGCAAGTTTAAAAATTACCTTTTCTTACCATAAAAGTCATAAACCCACTTAAAAACTACAGCAAACACTATTTCAATATGTCTTTTTTTATTACTTGCAATTATCGACAGGTACTATTTGAGAAAAAAAAGTTTACCCCTATACAAAAATGAACATGATTATCAAGAACATGATTATCAAGGAGATTTTTTTTTTTTAGAAAAAAAGGCCAAGTTAAACAAAGTTTTTTTGTTGAGACCAAATTAAAAATCCACTTAAAAACTACGGAAAACACTATTTTAATATGTCTATTATTACTTACAATCAACGACAGGTACGATTAAAGTGCAAAAAAAAGTTTACCCCTATACAAAAATGAACATGATTAGGAGCAACCTTTTTCTCAAAATGTGCCTAGTTTAAAAAGCATTTTTTTTGTAAAAAACAAATTCATAACCCAATTAAAAACTACCGCAAACACTATTTCAACATGTCGATTATTACTTACAATCATCGATAGGTAAGAACAAAGTGTAAAATAAAAGTTTACCCTCGTACAAAAGTGTACATGATTATGCAGGAGCAGTCTTTTCCTAATAGGACATGCGCAGTGAAGCAGTCGTCTAGTGAACGAAAAGTGTTTGGCGTACTGATGGAGACCGATCCCTTTAATTATCATCCCAGGTATTATGACATGTGTATTCCCAGAAAAATTAAAAAATGCAAGATTAGTTCCTGTATATAAATCATATAGCCAACCAGTGTATTGACTATATGGAAATGTATGGTCTAAGGCCAGAAAAAAAAATACCTGTGTTTCTGGTTACTCAGCTGAAAAAATTAGGGTAGGTAGGTCGGTAAATATTTTCTTTTCTTTTTTTTTTTCCTTTTTTTTGCCCATGTGGTTTGGACGATGTTAAAGGTATCTTTAACTTTGTCAAGCAGTTAATTTATAGTGATTTTGCAAGGAGAGAAGGTAACAACCTCATGATATCTTCTTAACTTGTTTGTTTTGAATAAAATAAATTGAAAACACATATTTTCTGCCATTACGAGTTTACATACGATTGAATTTTATAATTTTCCTGAGGCTGGGTGGACTTGGAAGAACAAATCTGCTGGCAGCATGTCATGTTTAATGTTTTTTTTCGTACTTTCTTTTTTTTTTTTGATAAAAAACTGTAGGGTCGGCGCTAAAACATAGGGACGGTCGGGTAACCAGAAACACAGGTATTTTTTTTTCTGGCCTAATTTATAGGTGACAGTTATTCATGGAATTGCATATACATGTACCGGAAGTAGAATCATTCCTCACAGTAACTGCATCATCATTATTATTACAATCATCTATTGCACAGACGACACAAACAGTCCAAAGGATTATTTTGTGTCAATACTGAAAATAGAATCGACGAAGAAAAAGTTTAAGGGTAATACCCAGACCACTGTACTAGCCACTTACCGTGGCAACTATTCGTTAGTATTGGTGAAGTTGTTACAATAGCACCTGATTAAGATATGTATCTTAAAGGGACACATGACAATCTTGATCTATTAAAAACTCGCGGTGTCCCGTTAGTTTTTCTACATCAGCTGCATTTGTTCAATCATTAATGTTAATTATAACAATAGTACAAAGCAAATTGTTTTTGCATATTACTAACTGCTGATTACCTTTCACCAATAATATAGTCAAACCTATGGTACAATAACGAGGAAAAGATGAAAACTTTAAAATTGTATTTAAATCTATGCAAGCAGATTTAATGTCAAAGTGATTCTGTATTAAGAAAAAGAGAGGCTAGCTCGAATGCTTGATAACGACTTCAAGATTGCCATGTGTCCCTTTAAAGTCACTTATATGCAGTTCAGATTGGCGGACTGCGGACGATATCCGGCGGATTATAAGAATCTTTCATGGGTATCCGGTGAAGATAGGGAATTACAACCCGAGGCATACGTGTTTTTATCGGAACCGAGGCTCTGCCGAGGTTCCGATTTAAACACGTATACCGAGGGTTGGAATTCCCTATCTGAACCGAATACCCATGATAGATTCTTTTTCTTGCATATCAGAGACAGGTTGTGCGTTGACGTCGCCAGCTACTAATGTTTTGCATGTTTTCCAGCATACCGGATGTTGGCACGCGTGAATTTTATCTCGACCCTAGGGTGAGATGGAAATATCTAGCCCCGGTAAAATGACGGATATCCTTGTCGTCGGACTAATTGGTCGGTGTCGTCTGTTTTCCGTCCACTGTAGACATTTCCCGCTACATGTGGCACCGGTGTTGTATTTACGTCAATGCCTTCCCACGGGGAGTAGGATTGTACCCGATCTTGCTTTGCGTGGGGACGCATTGGGGTGATCTGTAACTGGAAAGTATTGATCTTATTATACTTTCATATTATATTATTTTAGAACATATACATATATAATGTGTATTACTATATGGCGCCTTCTTACAAGTGCGGTTGCCGTGAAGCCTTTTTTAAGTGTTCAGTATAAGGCAATCCCACATGTGAAAATGTACTTTAAACTATTGCAAACAAGATACTAATTTCACCTAAAACACTAATTTTAAGGTTGCATAATTATTACAAAAAAGTGACGCATTATTTTCAAATAATTACCTCTATTTCTAAGTTAAAGTTCTCAACAAAATTACTAAAACATTCTGTAAACGGCACTCTTTAAGATATTTCATTTCGTTTGTTAAACATAGCTTAAAATTACCAATAATACTATAACTCACTGCTTCTATATACATACGTGACTCTTCTCTCCCTTGAACAATGATCAGTGTTAATTTTGAACAGTGAACAGTGTAAATTTGAACGGTGCAAATATTGAACAGTGAATAGTGCAAATATTGAACAGTGAACAGATTCTATGAACAGTGAATGTAAATAGTGAACAATGAACAGTGATTAAATGAACATTCAGATTATATATACATGTACATTACACAGTTGAATTAATACTTTTCAGTAAAGTCATACTTTTTCATCTCTTTATTATTTAAGAGTGCCGTCCGAGGGACTATTTACATCACTTGGATTTTATTGCACATATAATAATAAAGATTTATGAAAAACAAAAATATAGGTTGTGATGTATTCGTACTTGACTGTTAGTATGGAATTAACCTAGGATTGGGACTGTTAGTAAGCATAAACTCGTTAAACTTGAATGACAGGTACCTAAAAAGGGTTTGTTGCCAAAGCATGGGTAACAATGCCAACAATGGCAAATGCTTGTATAGCCTTAAACTGGTCATCCTTGATCTCAGTATGAGTATTTACTCCAGAATATCTTTTTTGAAAATGCATAGTTTTACCCTTTATTTTGTGGTTGAGGCTTTTCAATATGCACTTTTAAAGAAACAAAACAGAATTGAATGTTGTTTAATTGTTCATCAACAAATATAAGGTTATTTAGAGTAACACCAGAGAGAGAGAGAGAGAGAGAGATGAGGCAAAAGGGGTGGGGGATACAAAGAAATCTAGTAAGCTGCCCTATTTCTACTAACGAAAAGAGTCATGTTTCTTTAACGTGATCGGAGAAAAAAATGCGGTACACTATATACTGCCTTGTTTACGTCCCCATCCGACGGACGAGGTCAATGGCATGTGTCTTGCCCAAGAATACACCGACGAAAAGCGAGGCTTGAACCAGGGTCCTCTGGATTTCAAGACCCTATTGCTATCCACTGCTCAAGCAGGGTTACTGCATTAAGATATATACAACTAAACTGTTAAAACGCCATGAAGGTTAAATCCAAGAACCTGGGTTCACAACGGTCAATTGTATGTAGCAAGTTGGCATCAAGTTCATATATGTCGAGTTGCAATTAAAGCTTTGGTATAAGAAAAGACAGTTAAAAATACCCAGTAGATATTATCTTATTTAAATAATATTACTTGATATTATATTATAGCATAAGATATATGATAACACTTTTTGTAGACGCTTATACATAAGGATCTGTATCCAGAGTACTACTTCAGAAAGAAATGGGAAGAAGCCTGGCACATGACATTGCAAATGACATTTCACCCAGCTAAATGTACAGTTATCAGAGCCACAACAAACAAGCGGAAGCTGATCAACTACATGGCCACACACTTGAAGTAGTGGACAGTAGCACGTACCGTGGAGTAACTTTTTACGAAGAAGTAGTGGACAGTAGCACGAACCGTGGAGTAACTTTTTACGAAGAAGTAGTGGACAGTAGCACGAACCGTGGAGTAACTTTTTACGAAGACCTCACATGGAAGCACCACGTCAATTCTACAGCAGACAAGGTCAACAGGACCATCGGGTTCATAAGACGTAACCTAGGTGAGTGTACCAAACCAGTGAAGTATACCGCATGTACTAACAGTGTGCGACCTACACTAGAGTATGCATTGACCGTATGTGATCCCCATAAGACAACTGATCTACACAACTTGGAACAGGTCCAGCGGAGAGCTGCCCGGTTCGTACGCAGGAACTATACTTATCTTACCCCAGGTTGTGTAACACAAGTGGCAGTGGGAATCACTACAATACAGACGGCACAGCAGTTGATTAAACACGATGTTTAAGATCCATTATGGACTAGATACAAACCTAGAAATGCCAAACGACAAGCATATCAGAGGTCCCCGGCGACTGTATCAACCTACTTCCCAGAAAGATGTATACACGTACTACTTTTACCCACGGACTATGAGAGAGAGGAATCTTCTTCCAATGCAAACCACCGACAACGACACTGTAGGTGTAACACACCCATTGATTGTTGCATTGAGTTGTGTGTGAATTAAAATGTAAATGCCATGTTGTCATTCATATCTAGGCCCAAATTAAAAATGAATAACTTACATTCTCATCACAAATGACACATATGCTGCCAAAATATCCACAGAAAATGGGGGTCATGTATCTTCTAAGAAAGAACTTGTCTCATGAATAAATGGTCCCTTTAAAAACATAAACACTGAGATGCCATAATATTGTATACATACACTCATTTCCATATAAGCAAAAAAAATTAAAAACTCACAATTTTAACATGGCAATGCTTGAAAAATGTAACAAATAGATCAACAATGTGATATAAACCAAAAATAGCCTTTAAATTAGTGAAAATGCCTTTTTTTACAAAAAGAAATGAGAATTATTTATTGACGCCATTATGCGATACCCCAGGCCGACACTTCCTGTGTTGCAATGGGTGTGCTACACATGTAGAGGCATTCAGGGCCCGGCTTATCACTATGCCTGCTCATTCCCTCTTCTTCATCATCTTGTGAACAAGTGCCGATTTTTACAGATGGCGGGAGGTAAACAATACTGGTTCTATCCAGGAATAAGTGGATGGTCTGCCTCCACCACATAAAATCGTCATACATAGCCTAAAATGTACTGGAAAATGACGTTAAACACCACACAAACAAAGCTGCATCAACTAAATCACCCATATGTGAACACTTTTCATTGAAACTTAGAGACAGAGAAGGTCACCGGTTTTTATTGGTCTAGCGCAGTTTTAACTGCATGGTAAACCACTTTCTGAGAAGAATGCAACACTTTAATCGTAAGAATTACACATTTAGTGATCACGGTTAGATTTACAGATTTATACGTCTGACATACCGGTTCTACTACAATCAAGAGTGCAAATTTGTATTACAAACACCTAAAAATGAACAGTATAACCGTAAAATGCCTTCTTTTTTGCCATGAGTTGAACATTCTGTAATGATCTCCTTTGAGATTTTGTTCAATATGCGATTTGTAAACATTCTTAAATAGACATTTACTTAAGTGTTCTAATTATCTAAATATTTAAAATGTAATTCCTCAAAAATTCCATTCTTAGTAAATATTGCAGTGAACTTATAACTAAATTTGAAGAGATTTTATGAAAATTGTACATGTACAAGCCATAAACAATAGACCCACTGGCCTTGTCTCAAAGTGCTCTCGGGGCTTCCGTGGCTGAGTGGTTAGAGTCTATGACTTGAGATGATGCGCCCCTCACCGCTGTAGGTTCGATCCGTCAGGGGCCTAGGGATCTTTATGTAAGGAAGCTATCCAGCTGGATTGCGGAACGTCGGTGGTTCTACCCAGGTGACCGCCCGTGCACGAAAACTGCCCGTAGGGGCGCATAGGGTCTTCTTCCACCAATAGAAGCTGGATAGTCACCATATAACCTTAGCTGTTGGTGCGACTATAAAATCCAATTCAGTCCAATTCAAATTCAAATTGCTCTCATCTTCTTAAATAACAACGGCATTTTTTATATGAATCTATGTAAAACTATGAACCTGTAGGTGCCACATTTGATAACATTGTCACCAATGTGTAACCAAGTTTGTCCTAAATAACTCAATGTAATAGTGTGACCGCCGGGTTACCATTTAAAAATAACTTGGTAGGGGACAATAGTCGTATGCTACATCCAACATTTAGACCTCTAGCTCTTGTAGTTTCAGAGAAAAAGATGCCTATAGTCTTTCTTGTAAAACTGTGACCCCGGGACCGGGCCATATTCGACCCAGGGTCATGGTAAAGATCCATAAGCTTATGTTACATGCAAAATATTAGACCGTCGGGTCTTTTTTTTTTTAACTTTTCAGGGAACAGTTTTTAAAGACTTTTCTATATGACTATGCAAATATATGACCCCTGGGGCGGGACCAAATATGACCCCAGGGTCAGCATTTTAACAAATTTTCTAGTGGACCATAAGTTTACGCTACATGCATACTATTAGACCTTTAGCTCCTACGGTTTTAGAGAAGAATGTTTTTTAAAAGTTTTCCTTCATAACTCTATGTAAAACATTTACCCCCGGGGTTGGACTATATTTGACCCCAAGGTCACCATGTTAAATAGTCTTGGTAGAGGACCTAACCTTATTGAACAAGCAAACTATTAGACCTGTAGCTCTTACAGTTTCAGATTTTTTATTTTTTTTTTAAAGAAACCAGATTTGTATTCGAAATGGGGAGATAACTCTAATCTGTTCACACTGCTATCATGGATATTTGGTTTCTCTACAAGGTACTCTATAACATGGTACTATTAAGAATGTGTCCCTTGAGTTGGTAACAAAAAGCAACACGTTCCATAACAGTTTAGTGTTTGACCAACCTTTTAGTGTTTGACCTACTTTTTAATTCAATCAGAGCGACTAGATTTTCAAATTTTGTATACACTTATTTCATTAAAACGTAGATTATGTCACTATTATATTAAATGCGATCACTAAGTACTGTATTTAGCGTTCAATGCGCATTGCGCATGCGTCATGATACAATGGTACACTGCGCTCGCAGGAATATTCATTTGCAAAACAATGCCATCGTTCACTGAATTGTTTGAAAATAAAGTTAAACACAAAGTAAATTAGAGAAAAAAGGATTTTGCAGCAACTCTGCAGTTCTGCAGGTGGAAGGTTCTAGGCTCATTCTGCATATGTTTTATCTCGGTGTAAATGGATGGTTGTGGGTGTTTCCCCTCTCCCCCTCCCACTCCCCTCTCCCCCCCCCCCCCCCCCACGAGTACAGTACTGAATACTCTCTAATTTAGAGCAGAGTACTGAATACTCCTTCATTTTAGACCCGAGTACTGAATACTATTTAACATGGATAACCCGAGTACTGAATACTATTTTAACCCGTGCCGTGGGTACTGAATACTCTCTAAATTTGCCCTGAATACTGCGTACCAAAAGGGGGCGGAGGGGGGGGGGGGGGGGGGGGGGGGGGGGGGGGGGGGAAACAGCCCCAGGGTTGGGCTTGAGTGTTCATTCCTGTAGCGCCGTAAATCAGAATTCAGCTCAATTCATTTTATATGCAATCAGGTTAGACGTCAACATAATGTAGACGTCAACATAATGCTGGATTAATAAATCCAGATGCTAATTCTAACACTTGATAAATACTTCAAGATTGCTGTATGCCCCTTTAAAAACAAGATTGCTGTATGCCCCTTTAAAACAAGATTGCTGTATGCCCCTTTAAAACAAGATTGCTGTATGCCCCTTTAAAAACAAGATTGCTGTATGCCCCTTTAAAAACAAGATTGCTGTATGCCCCTTTAAAAACAAGATTGCTGTATGCCCCTTTAAATACAAGATTGCTGTATGCCCCTTTAAAAACAAGATTGCCGTATGCCCCTTTAAAAACAAGATTGCCGTATGCCCCTTTAAAAACAAGATTGCTGTATGCCCCTTTAAAAACAAGATTGCTGTATGCCCCTTTAAAAACAAGATTGCCCTTTAAAAACAAGATTGCTGTATGCCCCTTTAAAAACAAGATTGCTGTATGCCCCTTTAAAAACAAGATTGCCGTATGCCCCTTTAAAAACAAGATTGCTGTATGCCCCTTTAAAAACAAGATTGCTGTATGCCCCTTTAAAAACAAGATTGCCCTTTAAAAACAAGATTGCTGTATGCCCCTTTAAAAACAAGATTGCTGTATGCCCCTTTAAAAACAAGATTGCTGTATGCCCCTTTAAAAACAAGATTGCTGTATGCCCCTTTAAAAACAAGGCTTCATTTCCTTTAATGGATTTCAAGTAAATGTTCACCTGGGTGTGAATTAGGACTTCATCACCGCAGAATGATCAAGGACGCTAAACAGTTAAGGGGACGCAATATGCTCAACCACACATGAACTAAACAAGTAGACTTGTCTTTCTTAATCATGTTTTTATTCACGCCAAAATCGACATATACTGAAATGAAAAAGAAACGCATCTCGGGAATATATTGTATATACTGGACACTTAGTTCCACTTATATTCATTCCAAAGAAACCACAAAATGTTTTGTAAAAAAAAAAGTTGCAGTTAGAGAAAGGACACAACTGTGATGTTGTAGGCGTTTTAATCAAAGTACACTTTGCAACATTTCCTCTTTGAAAAATTGAGCCATTTCAGAAGTGTATTTAACGTAAAGAGTTTTGCAAAATGTTGCAACCTTTCAGTGGAAAGACCTATTTGGGGTGATGACGTCATCCAAGATGGCCGCAGCTGACATTTATATGAAAATCTTGTTATCACTGTATCTCATGACTCTATGATCGGATTTGAATGAAACTTTCACAGATTGTAAAGTTCAGGGTTTAGTTTGAGATTGATTCTGTGATTTTGAAACTGACATAGCAACTGACATTTCAACATAACTGAATTAGCAAAAACTAATTTTGATCTATTTTTAATTGATTACAAAAAGATAGAAAAATAGAATGTAACTGTATTACCTTGTTTGAATGACATACTGGATACAGTGGGGGGCGTCGGCTTGAGTAACGCACCGATGATTTGACAGCAATTAACTCCTGTTTGAAGGAAATTGGCTGTTCTATCCCAAAATAAGCTCCCCCCCCGCCCCCACCCTCCCCCCCCCCCACCACCCCACACACACACACGCGATTTAGAACATAGAAAGTCAACAAAATCCTCCCTGTGTGTTTTCCCTTTACACCTCCGCCCCACCCCTTCCCCACACTCTTCGAAAATCCCTCCCAGCCGACCTCATTACCCCATGCGCTTACCTAAAAATCACCTCCTATAGAAAATATTTCTTGACAACACCCCAGTCCCCTAAACAATTTCGAAAACACCCCCACTCCTCCTGGAAAAAAAAACGAAAACCGTGCGCACCCAACACCTCACAACCACTCAACCACACCTACACTCCACTACACCTACAGTCCCCCAACATCACCCTTCATCATGAGGGGCGACAAGGGGGCTTCTCATAACAGGGTAACAGTAAATTAAAAAACACTGAAAACAGTTAACAGTAAATCTAATAACAGATAACAGTTAATATTCTTTTACAAAACAGATAACAACATATAAATTTCGCCAATAACAGGATAACAGAAATAACCCTTGCCCCCTCTTCCCCCACCACCTCTTCTAAACTGGACTGAATTGAAGTGATATGGAAGAAGAATGTCTCCATTTTGTAAACGTTGATTACTGGTCAGATATTGATTTGGGGCTTCTGATTGGTTAAACAATATTTTGATTGAAATTTGCATTTTTATGGTTACATTAGTACTGATGGATATTTTGCTAAAAAAGTAAATTTTCTCTACGCCCATTCTGGGTGTGCCCATCTTCAGTGAAGTATTAGAGGCAGAAAGCATCACATTACACGCACCCCCCCCCCCCCCCCCCCCCACACACACACACACACAACACCCATCCCTAGTTATTTTTGAGTGTCTCTAAGATAGTTCTTCAAAAAAAAATTAAGTTGTTTCATCCATTCGGATATAGGAATAGGAGTTGTACGCCAAAAGGCTACATTGGAGGCCTATGGGAAATGCAATAGTCAATATATGACCAACTTCAAACACAAGCAAACAGCAGCGTATATGTATTATTCAATCACGCTGGTGCAATCCAAACGCCATTAAAATAGCAGCTTTATGGAAGGGATATGTGCGTGCGAAGTGACTTTAGACGAACCAGATAACGAGTATATTCGGTGTGGAGGTCCTAACTGTTTTCAAATAGATATAATCAAACATTTGAATCCATTCAAACTAGCTATTTGTTTTAGTTTGAAGGCATCCATGTATCAGTTGCTATCTTTGCTATCTAATGTGCCAAAATCATGCCATATTGGAGCGAATGACAATTCCAGGTAGATAAGATTGAAACAATGTTGTCCCGTTATTTTGGATATCTTTACAGTCCAGCAATGTGCCAGTTATTTGATGAGAAACGCAATATCTCTGTATGTATTAAACGCTCAAATTTGAGGTAGTTCATTGGGTGATATTCATATGTATTTGTTCCCGACATTTTGTGTTTATTTACCTTCATCACTCTTCCCTCTCGTCCTGTCTTATTTAACCAGTATATATTGAACCATTCAAAACAATTAAATATCAAATATGTATTTAAATTATTGGTTTCACAGTTAAAAGGGAGCAAATAGTACCTCGATTCTCAGTTTTCGGAAACTTTTTATAAAAGGACATCAATTTCTTGTTTGTTTTTGTTTACAATGAATAGGCAAGCCTTACCGGTGGGAGGGAGGAGGGGGTCTAATAACAGGATAACATCAAATTCACTTTGCTGATAACAGTGAATTAAAAACACTGAAAATAACAGTAAATAAAATCTAATAACAGATAACAATCATACAAATTCTCAAATGACATTTTATGAACTATTATTCAAATTTGAGCAATGCTTAATATTTATGTATTTACTGTTTAGTGTCTGCAATATTCTTCTTACCTTGAATGTTGTTTATCCGGGAACCGTGCCCTACTCTTATTATCGAATAAATTCCTATGGTTCTTTAACGTGCTCGGAGGATAGACCGATACACGGGACCGCCCGGTTTACGTCCCCATCCGACGGACGAGGCTATGGGAAAGTGCCTTGACGAAACTCAGTGGCATCACGGAGGATTGAACCTAGGACCTCCGGCCACGCTAGCCCTTAATAATGTCTTTAGTCTGATTGACTACTAATATGTCACTGCAATCTGAACCTTTCTTCCAAGTCTTGTTGTTACTGCTCTCATGAAATCCAAAGTTGATGATGTTGAAGCAGTGGGTTGGCAATCAGAACCAAATGAAACGGGTGATGGGCGATTTTCTTCTTCTTCTGACTCAGAGGCATACTCGGGCACTTGGTCAGCTTCGTGCTCGGTTTCACTGTCCACATGCTGCGATCTAGGTACATTGCTTTCTGACGCAATAAAACTGTTTCCATATGCTGCCAAAAACTCATCACAAATGACACATATGCTGCCAAAAACTCATCACAAATGACACATATGCTGCCAAAAACTCGTCATGGCTGTTTAGCTTACAAACCCTACCTCGACTCTAAAATGTGTTGTTTGTTTTTTTCAGCCCAGAATACAACCCTGGATTTAAACAATAAACAAAATGGAAAAGCGTTTATCTTTTGGTTCTGCCACGTGGAAAATCTACAAAATACCACCCTTAATCCCTTTCTTAGCTGCTCCTCATACACATACATTTTTTTATATTGAAAAATACACCCCCATCCCACACACAC
Organism: Cyrtodaria siliqua; assembly: GCA_037043455.1. Classification (NCBI taxonomy): domain Eukaryota; kingdom Metazoa; phylum Mollusca; class Bivalvia; order Adapedonta; family Hiatellidae; genus Cyrtodaria; species Cyrtodaria siliqua. The sequence goes on from JAWPHD010001602.1 coordinate 205,044, forward strand.
CCAGACCATCCCCTCTTCGACCCCAGCCTCTTCGGATTAAAAAATACAACAACAACAACTACAAAAAACACACAATATTAAATGTTGCTTTCGTAGATTGTATTTCGCTTCTGCGGCACAAACTAAACAACACGCAATGGGTTTCAGTAGTAATCGTCGTTATCCCGCCAATACTGTATTTTGCTTGTTTAGTCACGCGCCTGCATTGTGTAATCAACATTGAGGGAGAACCCAACTTTCTATATCTATTCAGACGCTTGGCCATAATGCGCTATTATTTTAATATACGTATATGATATTGCGGAAAGCATGCTTAGTATTACTCGTTTATTTGCTGATGATAGTTCGCTAATAGTATAGATGTCATGGAAGGTATTTTAAACCAAGACTTAAACATGATTACTGAATGGTCAAACCAATGGCTTGTCCAGTTTAATCCCAATAAAACAGAAGCAATGTTATTTTCTTTATCTGAAGATGATCGTCGCCCAGTTCTACACCTTAATAATATCCAGTTGACATTTGTTGATCGCCATAAACATCTAGGTTTAACGCTAAATGGCACGAGCACATCAAAATGTAGTTGCTTCCGCAACAAAGGTATTAGGATTAATGCGAATGCTTAAATATAAAGTATCTCGAAGAACATGTATCCTATATGCTTCCAATCTTTGAGTTTGCTTCCATTACATGGGACGCTTGTACCTACTTTGGAAAAATTACAATATGAAGCAGCCCGCATAGTAACTGGACTAACTCGTTCTGTATCCATACATCATTTGTTAGCTGAAATAGGATGGATTTCCCTTTCCGATACGAGAAAACTGCAAAAGATTATTACAGTATACAAATTTAAATATGGAACAACTCCAAACTATATTTCAAATCTGCTCCCAAAATTGGTAGGACAAGTGAGCTCCCACAACCTTCGAAATAGTGATAATTATGCCACTACTGCTCGTAGAACTGAAATATTCAATAACTCGTTTGCACCTTTATCTCTTAATCTCTGGAACAACTTACCAATAGACATACGCAATCTCTGGAACAACTTACCAATAGACATACGAATCTATCTCGATGTTCAAGAGAAAACTTTTAAGTTCTGTTTTCCCCAGCTCAAAAGTTCCAACACACTACTTAACTGGCCAACGATTATTTGCTGTTTTACATGAGAGAATACGAAATTATTGCAGTAACCTTAATAATGATCGTTATTTAAACCATTTACGAGAATCATACAATTGCGATTGTGGTTCTGCAGTAGAAGACGCTGAACACTTTTTTTCAGCTGTAACTTATTTCGTACACATTAAATTAAATTCAATACTTTTTGGTCGCGAACACTTGTCGGATGACGATAATCAAATTCTCTTCGAAGCAGTGCAAATGTACATAAGAGAAACACAGAGGTTTGCCTAGATTTAAATTTACTTTTGCAACTCATGCTGATTGACTCTCTTCTTTCGAACTTGACACAATCTCTATACTTCTTTTTTTTTTTTTTTTTTTTCACTAGTTCCTAGTTTTTCTTTCTCGTTACATTTTCTCTAATCATGATATTATGTGCAAGTTATGTATATTTACCTATGTAATTGTCTAACTTTGTGTGTATACTATTTTGTCGGGAAGGGCATTAACTAATGTTGTAAGAACTTGTAGCCCAACCCATTTGCGATTATATATTGGCAATAAAATATTTTTAAATCAAATGCGCTTTACGTATTATCAAATTCACCGTTTCAGGTTTACCACCACTAATTACATGTAAACCTCCGAATGTAGTTTCTATTAAAATAAAAAGTAATCTCTCGTTTTTTTTATGGAAATGGGCATTATAAGTAGGGGAAAACTGCCCATTTCTGTTCGATTTTGTGGTTGTATGTATAGGAAGGGTATAACATTTTCGAAATTTCGACATTATGCTTACACTTTGTGAGCAACCATCAATGAAACCAGCTGTACCCTTGACCTGTTTAGTAAACAAACATGAACTTTCTTACATGTCTTGTGACCCCACCTTTTCTGGTGATTTTTCAAGTGGAAAATTAGTTTTCTATATTAAAATTCCACTGCTGCATTATCCATACTTGAGTTGAATTTGCAGCAAATCATTAATATCTGACACTTTAACATTGGTGTCTACGGGGAAAATAAATAGTGGTTTTATACCTTTAAAAATCGACCGCTTGTTTGAGTGAAACGGTACATTCGCAGTGAAGCAGTCTACATCTTTACTATGTTTTTGAAACAATGTAATATTTGACGCTTTATTAGCACTGACCACGTGTTTTCAGATATATTTGTCTCTGGAGAGAACCACATCACGTATTCTGCAGCCCTAGTGATTGTACACGTGCAAGTAGAAACACAACGGAGATAGTTGATACATTGTTGTTTGTTTGTATGGTGTTTTACGTCATTTTCAGCACATTTAAGGCTATGTATAATGGTCGAATTGTTCGTGATGGAGGCAGACCAGCCGTTTTTTCCCCGCCATCCGTAAGAATCGCCACTCTCACTTACAAGTCGAGCTCCCAGCGGGATTCGACCCGCAGCGGTGAGAGGAGCGAAAGTCATTTTATCACCGGGCACGTGACTATCGGTGCACTGACCTGTATGCTTTCGCACATTCGTTAGTGTAGGCGGTAAAGAGGTGGGGAGTATTTTACTTTACTATATACATGTTTAAGAATCGAAATCGTGAATATATATATATATATAACTTTTACAGATAACTAAAGACATATATATATTTGTATAAAAAAATAAATATGAAGGCACCTATTCGTACTCGATGATCAGTCGAAAGAGTCCGGTTGTAAACAAACCCCATAGTTCTTTGAGGGAAAACACACAGATGAGTGCGGAAGCGCCATTTGGTGGGATGCAATGGCGAGATAGTTTCAAACGTAGCGTCTATGAAAGGAAGAAGTGCCCAGTATGTGGATGAGTGTTACTGAATAAAATACAAGCCTATAGAAAAGTGTGTATTTCGTTGTTCTCTGTGTGCTGAAATATTACCAAACCGAGGTCAGTAGGGTGTAGGGCCAATCGTGAAAACTCGGCCAATCCCGTCATTCTTCGTGATCACGCTTCGAAGATGTGGTGTAGAGCTAGGATTAGCCGGCCCGGTGTCAGTTAGTCTTGATTGTAAATACAAACGTCTTGACCATTTGTGCAGAAACAAATTTAAAACTGGAAGCACGTGACCGTATTTTTTTTTTTATTAAAGTATTTCTGACCATCCGCATATAATAATGAAGTTTCCCTCTTTGTTTATCTTTGTGTATTAATAAATGTATTGTTATATATCAGGTGTTTCTGTCTCAACCAATCAGAAACGATACCAGTGTAACGGCAAAAATCAAACTTTGTCAAGGAGGACTGTTCTAGACGTTTGTTTTGAAAACAAGCAAGCGTCGCAGATGATCTAGACCAGGTGTCAGTATACTGTGATTGGATGGGTATCATGTCATGTGTCTACGGTTATTCCAGTGTGGCTTCACTATCATGTTCCGTATTGGACTCACAGCTACAAGTGTCGTGATATGACTGGAATATTGTTAAAAGCAAGTCAACGTTTAACCACATACTGGTACATACACACACATTACAATAAAAAAAAAAAGATTATTATATTTCAATGCATTGTAAAGCATACATATTGTTTTACATTTTGGACATTATTGGCAACAAAACGACAATATTTTACTGCATATAAAGATGATACAAAAATATCTTCGTATAACTTTTTTTCTCCTGTAAGGTACCGATACACACAGAACTAGTTCAACCACAATCGGAACTGCATCGTCGATTTCCGTAACATGGCAATGTTTACCGGTAACGGACATCGACGAGGCAGTTCCGATTTGTGTGAACGTATTCGCAGATCGCATTCGGTAATTAGTCATAGGAAATTACAAGATTACTACTCTTTTTCATTTTTTCCTTATTTGGTGAGCATTATCGTGTATTGATAGTTTCCACGAAACGAAATATGTTGGGTGGGAGTGGATGTGGGGGGTGGGGGTGGGTCACGTTTTCAGACGCTTTTAAAGAAACTAAACCGCCAAATAACGGCAAAATTACACTCCAAAACCGTTTGTCAAAACTCTATCCAGGTCATATGCGAATGTATATGTGCTGACTAAAGGTATAGGTTTATTTAGGGGTTCTTAACATACACGTGATTGAATAAGTGTAAAATGAATTATGACTTGGTAACTGTTAATTCAACGCTCCGGTTTTGGGGTTTGGCCTGGCTGGTTAAAGCCGTTTATATTGTGTCTATAGAGTTTGTATTCTCAAAATATGTGTTACGTTTATACCTCGTCGTCAAACGGTGTACACATGTTGTAAAGTTTGCCTGTTGTTGGCGGGATAGCTACTTTAAACGGCGTTGTTTGTATATTCTAGTTGATAAGGTTGAAATAATAATGCCTTTTTTATCGAAGAGTATTAACAATTTTACCTGTCACTATGATAAATCAAAGTTTATCCTAAATTCATAACGTACTCTAATATGTTCAACGCCGCTCCATGTTGTTTAAAATTATTTCCCACAGTTCCAATCGAGTTATTTGCCCCAATTAGCTCACCGTAAAGAAAAGAATCCTTAGCACCATCGATATGTAATATGTAGTGTGCTATGTCGATTTTTGAGAACACTACTCAGAAACGTAATATAATTTGTTAAATGATTTTTCCTTCTTTTTTATTTTTTACAAGATTCTTCAACATCGTTAAATGTGTATTACAGCTGTATTGCGTCTCTGATAATAAAGAGAATATTACAAAATATGGAAGATTTTTTATTTTTATTGCAGCTACCTTTCTAGGCAAACTACTTGTTCCACCCGCTAGCCCATATTAGAGACAGATTCACGATTTGAGAATGGGTGATGGGGGTAGGGAAGATGGGTAGGGCTTCTGGAACTTCTGAAAAACGTGTTTAGGTGAGGGTCCAAATCGGTGGTGGTGGTGGTGAGGGGAGGGTGGGGGTCCAAGCCCCCAATACAACATCTATAATCAATCTTTATTCTCTATCTCTATATATTATCTCTCTTATAACAAAGCCTTCCTCAAAATTTGAAGTTTTGTCGATTTGTCGAAAAAAAAAAAATATATATAAATAATGTTGACAAATTAAAATGCTGACAAATTAAGGACTACTGGTCGGCCGTCTTCGGGATAAAATATCCAAAATAGATGGAACACGTTTGCAATCGCTAGATAAATGTACTATTCTATGGACCAATGTATTTGACATAAACAAACAAAAAAAAAAAAACAACAATATCAGCAAATTGTACCAAACTTTTCGGATATAAAGGGCACAATTTCTGCCATATTAGTATTCTTTCTGATAGTATTACATCAATAGTGTTGAATTACTGTCATGTACTATATGGTTCCTAAATTATGTATTTGGTTGAAATTTTCACTTGACCATATCCCATCGATTTTGCATATTTTTTTTTATTAAGTTGGCGGACCAATAGTTCTTAACGAGAAAGATATTACACTCCTAGCATTACCTGATTACAAGTTAGAGAACCTCCATTTTGCATCACACCGATCAAAGAGTTATTGCAACACACCATTCCAAAAACATTGTCATTCCATAACTTAGTTTTTGAATCATATCATCAAATTATTCCATTGTTAATTTGTTATACAATAATTTATCCTGTCACAAATTTATCAATCATGCATGCGTTTAATCAGTTTCACACACTTTATTTTTCATATTAATATGAATATATCCTAACTATTACTGTTTTCCCATTTGCACACTATTATGTTTCTTCCTTCTACACGTTTCTCATGATTAATACAACTGTCATCTCATATAATCAATTCTACTTCAATGCAACCAATTATAGTTATTTAAGATTCAACATTTTTGTGAATGCCCCTCATTGTGAAGAACCTGACTAAGGACATGACCTGGAACAATAACAATAAAGGTAAACAATTTTAAGATCATGCCAGGCCAGGCCAATGAGGCCAGGCTAGTTAGGCCAAGCCATGTTTCAGTGTATGCCACTTCAACCAAAGATGTTTGCCCACTGCCTGTTTCTGCTCACTGCTGGTTAATCTATCAACTGTTTAGCAGGTGCGCGTTTTCGATAACTGGAACATAGACTGGGAAATTTTAGGTTTTAGGTTCGGATTCAGGTAAGAATTTTAACTCTATCTTTTTAAATCCTGAACAAATTTCGTTAAAATAAAGTGCACGTGACGTAGAAAAGTATCAGGATTTCTCGGTGACTACATTCATTTATATATTCATGTAGTTGTCTTACTAATCCCAAAAACGTTTGTAAAATGTGTGTGCTAAATGGCTCAGCGTGACTTCAAATGCGAAATATTTTATTATTATTTTATTGCATTTTTTGCGCTTTTCCCACATTAAAGCACGCCAGATTACAATGAATGTATTTCCACTGAATCTGAGTTTGGGTAAAGAGTAGTGACTGTAATTTGAGAAGAATGAAAAGATAAAGTGAACAGTGATGAAACCAGTAAAGATAAGGTGCACATCAGAACACGTATAACGTTAAAGAAAACAACGGCAAAACTCTGTCTAGGGCCCGTATTCATAAAGCTTCTTAAGATATTTCTCAACTTCAACTTAAGATTGGCAACTTAAGCCGAAATTTAAGATAAGATGTTTTATGAATAATGTTTGAACTTAAGATGTTTCTTAAGTAGAAGTTCTAGAAAATAACCTCATTTGAAGGTATATTTAAGTTGAGAAATATTATCAATATGGGCCCAGGTCATATAATAATGCATATATGCCGATTAAAAAAGTATTCACGGGTTCTTAAAATACCAGTGCTAGCGCTTCCATATGGCCGAGGGGTTAACACGTTGCGTTGTAAACCTTAACGCCTCTCACCGCTGTGGGTTCGAATCCCACTGGGAGCTCGACTTGTAAGTGAAGAAGTGTCGATTCTTAGGAAAGCGGGACGTGTACAGTACTGGTTGTACCCAGGAAAAGTGGGTGGTCTGCTTCCACCACAAAAAAACAACGACCGTCATGTATAACCTTACATATGTTGAAAATGACGTAAAACACCATTGTAAAACATACAAACAAACAAACAAACAAACAAATCAAAAACACCAGTGATTGAACATGCGTAAAATGAATTATGAGTTGGTAACTCTTAATTGGACGCTCCTGTTTTTGGGTTTGGCCTGGCTGGTTAAAGCCGTTTATATTGGTTTCTCAAAATATATGTTACATGTATATAGCTACTTTAAGACGCACCACAGCTATAAAGTACATGCACATGTACTACAATAGCTACACCACAGCCGAGCGTGTACTAGATAAAACCCATTTAGTAAATCGTTGTTATAGGTTCGCTTTTTCCTTGTTACTATATATATATTTATGACGCTTTAACGTGCATAAATGCCAACAACAAATGACACAAACCAGCAAAATAACAGTAAGGTTCATAGTGTTTTTTTTCTCATGGGTACCTAATTATATTTTTCAATTACTCTCGCTTGAACATTAAACAGGTTTTAACTCGGTATTCGTCAACAACAACAAAAATAAAAAAATACAAACAACAACAACAACAAAAAATAGAAACGAGAATAAAAAAAGCAGCAAATAAATACATGATGTTTATCTTTAAAACAAGATAACATATTTGATATCTTTTATATTTGTTAATGTTTTTTAGAGGAACATTCCACACAAAAAAATAAGTTGATGTCTTCATATAGACCCAGACCTCTAAAACTTGATTGATCTGATAACTCTCATTCATATTAATTAACCACAAATGGGAACTTCCTTGATCTAATATAAAGAGAAAATTATCACCATTGAACCGAGCAATTCCAATACTTTTCTTCCTTCCGTGCACCTTATTTAAACGAAAATGGTTCCGGATTTAAAATTCGTACACCTTTAGCCCATAGTGCTCGTGGCTTAATTTGTTAAACAAAAAGAATAATAAAAAGCTATGAAATGACTGATTTAAAATGTTAAATGGTTCAAAGATATAGATTGAACATTAGCGGTTTCCTAGAATAAAAGGCAATAATGAATATTTATTAATTACAACAAGCCTTTTAGACAATAAAATAAATAATATTCACACTGGCGTTTGTTTAGTGCTGTGTGACGGCCGTAAAAGTCGCCTCGACTATAAATCAGTAATGTCTGCTACCTTTATATTTTGTTTGTGCTTGTTGCTTCCAATTGCTTTCAGTATTTATTATAAATAGTTGCTATTCGGATCTCCACACATGACGCTCGCGATTTGTTTTATCGCCAAGTATAAAACAGCTAAATGATGCATAACTATGGTTAGGAAATACTTTCTTCGGATAGTTTATTATATATAGACAATTCTAAACAATTACCTCTCCCGGTGTATTTATCTGAAGCTCATTTGCATTAAGAAAACCATAACATTTCGATATGCCTGCCTGCTTGAATAGGTGAGTAATGAATTGATTGTTGCATAACGGCTTATCAACACATTATACGTAATTTAGAACTGTCACAGAGGGGGCAAATATACATAGAATCAAGAAGCCTGCCCTACTCTTATATACAAACGAATAGATTCCTATGGTTCATGAACGTGTTCGGAGCATTGCCTCCGGGATCGCCCGGTTTGCGTCCCAATCGACGGACGAGGGGTAAATGAGCGTGTTTTGGCCAAGAATACATTGCCGCCGAAACTCAGTGGGGGTGAGAGAGGCTTGAACCCGGTTTCTCCGTATTTCAATTCCTCTGTACTATCCACCGGGCCTCGCCAGATAACCCTACTTGTCAGGTTGTTTGGTTAGCTTGAGTGAATGGCGAAATCGTCACCCAAAGGGTTCGATCCTTTCATCGAGAGTATTTGAAACGGTCTCGTCACCTTCGACGTGTGTAGGAAGCGCGTATGTAACAACATAACTAACTATATGTCGATAGTCTGGTTAATAACAACATAACTATCTATGTCGACAGTGTGGTTAATAACAACATATCTGTCTATGTCGACAGTGTGGCTAATAACAAAATAACTGTCTATGTCGACAGTGTGGTTAATAACAACTTAACTTAACTCAACTCAACTTAACATACTATATCTACCACTCTGACAGACCCAGTTTTTACGCATTTTTTTTTTGTCACACGAATGTCACTTATATTCACTTTCATGCGAGTTAGACTGTAAAACATATCTCTTAAAACACCATAACTAATACATATGTAAAACAGTGATTATACAATTTTAAAATTAATTTACTTATATTTACATAATACTTATCATTACAAGATTTTGCACACATTTTCAAACGGTGCTTTTGTAAATCGAAGTATCCATCGATGGTAATCCATACATAACCTTCACCTAAATTCATCCCGTTGTTTTTGATTATCTTAAACGGTTATCGGGCACCCAGACAATGAGCAAACAAACAACTCTCATATTTGATATACCCAGGTGGTGACCACATGATACAGACAGGTCACACGACAATTATCTGATACATCACGTGTGTAAAGGTTAATGTTTAATTAAACTTTTAAGAGTGCAACAATAACACTACGCAAATAAGAGTGGACCAAGATGGTATGACGACGCTCTAATGGTTCACAATTTGTGATGATTTTTTTAACGAATGGTGTTTTACGTCATTTTAGCGCATGTCAGGCGATATATGACGGTGGATTTTATTTTGGTAGAGGCACACCACCCACCTTTCCCTGGGTAGAACCAGTACTGCATACCTCCCGTCATCCGTAAGAATCGACATTTTTCTCGCTTGGCAAGTCGAGCGCACCTAGCGGGATTCGAACCCGCAGCGATGAGAGGCGAACACGTTTTAGACGCAGCGTCTTATTGGCCGAGTTTTCACGATTGCTGAATAGCGTAATTCGGCAATCGTGAAAACTCGGCCAGTCCCGACATTCTTCGGGATCCCGCCTCGTGTGTATATCCACGCTTCGCTTAACATTTTGTTAACGTTAAACCCCTGTCACACTAGGGCCGCGTTCTCACGGCGATCCCACGGCGTCCAAGAAAAATGCAGAACGCCGTGGTGCGCGCAGTACGATCGCAAGCATCGCCGCAGCAACGCAGTGGCATCGCCAGTAGACGCATTGGGATCGCATAGAACGCCAAGCGACGGCGCGCACTTTGAGCATGCACAAAACAAACGCCGTCGCTCGGCGTTCTGATAAGAGCGCAGTGGGGTCGCCGTAAGGTCGCCATAGCAGCGCAGTAAGGTCTCCTACAACCCCACAGGAGCTTCGCGGGCGCGCACAGAGGTCGCAGTGCGACGCTGTGGTTGTCGGTGGCGCTTGCACGGAGATTGTACGGCGTTCTCTGAGATGTCACTGCGTCTCTACCGCGCTTATACGGCGCGTCTACGGCGCTTATACGGAGTGTTATTTATTTTACTGCGCTCTTACAACGACTGTACGGAGCTGTCACGGCGATCATTGCGCTCCCAAGGCGCTTCTACCGCGTCCATCGGCGTTTGCATGACAAAAACGAACAAAATAGTATAAATGAATTATAGGTAGTGCAAATCAACGTCTTCAACACGCCGTCAGCGCAGTGTGAGCGCCGTGAAAGCGCAGTGCACGCAGTGGAAGCGCCGTGAGAGCGCAGACAATCGCCAACAAGAACTCCGTAGGAACGCGATAGAACGCCATGGGAGCTCCGTAGCAACGCCTTGGTCGCTGTGAGGACGCGTGACATCTCCATCTTCACGAAAAATATCAGATTTTTCTTGCGATCTCACGGCGTTCTGGAAAATTAAACAACGCCGTGCCAACGCAGTGGAAACGCGCTATAGTGTGACAGGGGCATAAGGCAACGGCACAGAAAATAGTGCACTGGTTCTCTGATGCTCTGGTGCAGTGATCTTCGCTTAACATAGGATCCAGTACGATCAGGGTACCAAACAACGGTTCTTCCGCTTTACCGATGCATATCGTTAGGGGCTTTAAGTTGCATCAACACATGGAAGGTTGTATGACGCCTAACAGGAATGAAGTGCCAGACTCATCCTCCATTAACATCAAGAATGGGCCTAGAACCTTCTTACCTGAAGAACTGCAGAGTCGCTGCAAATTCTATAGTAGACACTCCATTTACGATGGAGCCACGTCTGCACATGAGCATGATAAAAAATGACAAAATGTATTTGTGAGATTGCAGTGGTTGTATTCTACCCCGGCAACCACAAGGGGAAAGTTAGTTTGGAGAAGTATCGTGTGATTAAGTACTGAAAGATATTTTAACTTTTTAGTTTCTTCTAGAAAACGCAGGATGTACACCTTTAAAGGTGTTTATCATTGACCTACATCCGTATATATGCAATGATAAATTACATACAAACTGTTGTTTAAGCAGGTTCAGCGATAACTAGGTTCAGAGATGTCACTTTTATTAATTACTAGACGAAACTGGAGTTTAACCAGTGTAGCTTAAAACGTTTCGAGTGTTGCGTAACTATACGGTCTTTGAAATTTGCTCAGCTGTATTTTCTTCTCCAAAAGTTGTACGGTAAGCTTTTAAGTTTTAGTTTTTTTTACTGATTTAGCATGCATGTATTCGAGGCTCTTCAAGTTCTTTGAAATGCGTATTTTGGATTTGTTATTATTTCGCCAGACTGAGCTTCACGCTGAGAACCCAACACATTTTCAAAATGTTATTGCAGAGTTAGGGTCATAAAGTCAAAGTATATCAAGCATTAAACTGAGGCAATAATTAACTGACCAACCAAATAACCAAATATCTTTATTCAGTAATTAAACATACTAAACAACTTATAGCATACATAATTACATGCAAATATTGAACTGGATTTATAGTCGCACCGACAACTAAAGCGACTTTTCCAGTATCCACGGTAGAGGAAGACCCCAGGTGCACCTCCGGGTAATTTTCGTGCACGGGCGGGCATCTGGGTAGAACCACCAGTTGGATAGCTTCCTCACTTAAATATTCCTATGCCCCGGAGGCATCGAACCCACAGCGGTGAGAGAACATGAACATATGAAGATAGTGATAACATGAACTATTAAGCATACACTGAATACAAGTTTTTGAATAACTTTATTATCAACATTCCTCTAGGCAAATAGTCCTTGCGGATGTACAAAAACATATGACTGACAGCCTAAATATACAATACCAAAAAAAAATGAAATTTATTACAAATACACTTTAGTATTTCGATTTTCCCTATAATTATATATATTACATAATTGTCTCTGATTTATATAGGAAATACTGGGAATAGAAAAGCTATATCTTACTCGTTTGCTCTACTGGGAAATATCTCCCAGTGGGAGATATTAACATTGCTCGGCCTTTTCCGTCAGTGGCGGAAATGCCAAATGACGTTCCGATTGTTTTACGGACATCTTCGTCAGATTCCGTCACTAGGAAATAACCATTACGGAAATTAACGAAGAGTTCCGGTTCCTAACGTCGTCTTGGATGATGTAACGTCGTCTTGGCGTTCTCGTGCAAACTGGTGTAAAAAGGCGTGAATCATTAGAAATATTAATAAATGTTATTTTAAATTATGTAATATATAGTTTAATAACTAGTGTTTTTGAGATACTGGAAATATCCAAATATCGCTAGAGAAATGGCCCCGATATAAAAACTCGTGCTCCGCACTTTTTAAATCGGGGCCATTTCTCTACCGAGCACGAGTTCTTAAATCGGGGCCATTTTTCTACCTCGGGAGATATTTCCCGTATCTCAAAAACACTGGTTATTAAACTCTTTATCTCTATGTTTAAAACTCCGTCTATTCATAACGTGTGCAGAAGGCCTACATCGCAACATGTATATGCTTTGATTTAGATAATTTAACAAGTAAGTATATACTATATGATTTAACTGAATTATTTACAAACAAAAATTAATTTCGTTTATTAAAGATTGTAAACAAAAATAGCCACGTTTATAATTTATTTTTGACATGCAGAGTTAATTAACACAATCAACACATATACGTACAATTACATGTTATGAGGTCTACACTCTTTTAATACCATTGTAATTAAATATAAGATGTTGTGATTATGATTTTTTTTAGAAGTTTCAAAGTTGAAAACATTAACTTCGATTGTCTTGCATGTCCTTAGCGAGTCAGAATTATTCAAATTTGGTCATACTAAGTTTTAAGACATTTACGTCTTAATTTTCTACTTGCGTTTCATCAAGAGAGACTTTTTGTCAAGTATTAGTGTATACTGTTAAAATCTGCATTAAACCACCTGATGTCCCCAGATTAAACCACCTGATGTCCCCAGATTAAACCACGTGTTGTCCCCAGAGTAAACCACCTGATGTCCCCAGATTAAACCACCTGATGTCCCCAGATTAAACCACCTGATGTCCCCAGATTAAACCACTTAAACCACCTGATGTCCACAGATTAAACCACCTGATGTCCCCAGGCGTTAACTGAAACAACTAATTTGAAAATTACCCTGCAGTAAAAGGTTATGCGATATATACATACACAGATATCCGTTCTATAAATAAAGGAATTGCCCTTGTGTGCTACCTGTTTTTTTATGCTACGCGCAGTGTTCATGGGAAATAACGAACTAGTACATCAGTTTACACATGAGGTAGTAAACTATTAACTTTACATAGGTATTTCCATAAGTTATTGAAGTATCATCCTAGGTACAAGTTGTAAAATATTATAGAACGCATACAGCTATGTCACTAAAGTTTATGAGAAACTTTTACACATACATATGTTTCAAGAGAATTTGCAGAAACCCTGAAGTTCTGCAGGTGAGAAGGTTCTAGACCAATTTTGCATATTTTAGTCTAGATTTAAATGGAGAGTGAGCCTGGAATGTGCATTAATGTTGGCGCCATATAACCTTTTTGTAATGGTACGTCGTAAAATCCCAGTTCAATTCAACTACCGATATGTTTCAGCATATACCAAATGGAAATACTAACTATTAGTATATGAATTTATGGAGTAAAACGGTCATATAGCGTGATTGTATACGACATGTAATTGTTCATAGTTATTGGAGTAAAACGGTCATATAGCGTGAGTGTATACGGCATGTAATTGTTCAAAATAGTTATTTTTAATTTCATCCTTCAATTTTTCATTTGTTGAACAAGAATGTGAACTTTCACATTGAATAGGTATTGTAACCGGTTCCTAACCTTACCTTTCTTTTTTTGTATTTGACACAATTAATGTATTTTTTATTTTTATGTTATGCGTTCCAGTATAATTTTCTCAGTGAAATAAAACTGATAATCTCACTGTTTCAAAAAGTGAGAAATTACGATTATAATGTTCACGGATTTTGATAAAAAAATTGATCCAACAATCAATACTATAATATAAGGATGAGTCATTTTGATGCTGATAGTTGTATGTTTGACGTGATAACTATATATCTCATAGCTTTTTGCATAAACTTTGATGTTTATTTCGCGGGAAATATTTTACAGAAATAAACATTTCAGAACTATTTTTTATGTCGTGTATTAACTAATGATTTGTAGAGAAGCGATTATAAAATGTTGGCTACCAGTGGGGAATAAAAACTGTGAAATAGACACAAACATCTTTCGAGCAGTTGATGGAAGCATTAAACATATTCATTTGTTTTCAGTTACACCACGAGTGAGAATACTGCTTTTGGAGCTCACGAGATGAAATAAAGTTGCACCTTCCATTGTGAAAAAACAAATAGATCTATCCTCTGTTTTTTTGTTATTTCGTTATCGATTTGGTTATTTTTGAAAATAGCCAATATATTAATTAGATATTTGCTACATACATTCGGATACCCTAATACATAGGCACTTGTGCCATAAATAATAAACATACTAGAAGGTTCCACGGGACGCTTGTTTCGCCTGTCGTGCGCTTATTTCATCAAGTACACTCTAAGTTATGGCCAGTTATGAGCTTGGTTTGGTTGCAGGTTAAAGTGTTATGGAAAAGGGCAAAACTCTACCAATATGAAAGTCAGAGTTATTGGTCATAGTAAACAACATTCATTGAGGTAAGATAAATACATTTGTGAAGTTTCATGAACATAGGTCAAATACTTTTGAAGTTATGACCAAGGTTAGGTTGCAGGTAAATGACGAACGACGACTGACGACGACGACGGACAAAGTGACCTCCAAGTGTCAATAAACATATGCATGTATTCTCATATGAGAATCGTGATTCTCATATAAATGTAGCCACATAATAATAATAATTTATATTTCTCATATAAGAGTTCATATAATATTTATATAATAAAGTTTCATATAGTTTCGCATGAGAATATATTTGTCATAATACTCGTGAACAAAATAGTTGTCAATTTTTATTTGATTCTCATATGGTACTTATAAGATTCTTATATTAAACGGTTTCATATTACAACCAGTGAACCATGTACTGCTCCTTTTATATAAGAATCATGATATTTACGTTTGGCAAAATTGGTAGTTTAGATGAACAAAGAGGCTCACGACCAACCACTGGCGTTGCCATAGTTTTAAACTTATTTTTTTTCCGTACATCGACTGTGAATCACGTTCTTGCAATTTATAGTAATTACTCTTGATGGCTTCCTGGGTAAAACGTGGATTAATTATCTGGCTCAATGATAAATAATAAGACCAAGGCGAGGATCGAACCGAAGATTTTTCGGTCTGCAGTCCATAGCTCTACCACTGGACGACGCCTTGGCATTACGCATACAATAAGAATATTAAAGAAACGCAGTTGATACCTTACACAAATATTCACTTAGATTAATCCTAGGGTTGAGCCAGCCTCACCCTACTGCTGACCATGACCTTATTGCTGTCCTTGACCTTTAAGATAGGGGCGTTCGTGACCGAGTCGTTAGAGTATCTGATTTTAAATCACCTACCCCTCACCGCTGTGGGTTCGATCCTTCATGGGCTTAGGAATCTTTATGCGAGGAAGCTATCCAGCTGGCTTGCGGAACGCCGATTGTTCTACCTAGTTTCTCACCTGTGCATGAAAATTGCCCGGAGGGGCATCCGGGTTCTTCCTCCACCAATGGAAGCTGGAAAGTGATATGACATAGCTGTTTGTGCGACTGTAACATCCAATTCAATTTAAGCTAATTTTATTAAATAGTGTTATGGCTTTGATTTGTTTAGTATAGTTTACAACTAACATTTGACCATAGCTGTGGCTAACTTTTGACCCAAGCAGTGACCTTAACTTTTATTACTGCCACACCCATCGGGCAAGACACCATCCAACGGTGGCATTGCTAGTTACAGCGGCCAAATTGCTTCACCGGCAGCATCCGAAGTTACATACATAAGATGATTTGTGAAATAACATTTTTCCAATCACTTTAGATGTGTTACTTTTGGTATAATGTAATATTTCCCCGTTGAGCAAAAGCTCCGTGCGGAAACGTTAGTTTGTGCTGACAGAAATCGCCGTGCGGACAAAATGCGTCAATTTGTGCGGACAAGAGCGCTGTGCGGACACAAGAACTGTGCATTAAAAAAAAGCGTTTTATTTAACCAGTAGTCATATTATTGCCCGGAAACTACGAGGTGACCCAATTGAAATAGTTCTGCTTCATTTTGCTTGCCTTCGTGATCGCCCACCCGAATAAGGAAGGTCAAAAGTTCGTAAACAAAACAGTGGCGTTACCCAACTTTGTACTACATATACTCGCCCACTGTACCAAATATAACAAGAAACCTTTACGAATCGGTAACCATGCATTTCATTTATGTGTCACAAAGATAGATCGTTTGTATACAAAATATCAGCGTATATGTAATATTTTGGGACGTTACTGTGTCCTTTATTCAACTCTATACTGTTGGTTTATGGAGTTGGATAAGTGAGTTTATATACAAGGATTTAACGAATCTAATGTGTAAGTAAATGCCTATAATTAGAAAATCATTCTTAAGCCTAATGATTTTTTTTTTAAATATTTTTTTTAGAATTGCGTGCCGTATGAAATTGTTTAATCTAATGTTGGTAGAACTTGTAACCCGACTCATTTGTCATTATGCTGTTTTCTATCGGATATATGTTTATAATATTAATTTGTATGTAAAACATTGGCAATCCAATATGTTTAAATCAAACTGAACAACCTATAATGCGTTTATGATTTGACATGAGGTGAATCGGTTACATAGGTAGTTTGGATGTACCATAATTAGCACACACGTCACATACCGAGGGGCCAACGTTGTATTATTATATATATGTTGTATATTGTATTATTAAATATATGTTGTAGTCTATATATCAACAACCCTTACCAAATGAGAAGGTTTGCTGCAAGGTTGCTGCAAGTTTGCTGCAAGGTTGCAGCGAACAATTTTGTTCGCCAGAACAATTCTTAATTGTTCGCCAATGTTCGCCACTAGCGGTGATGTTCCCGCAAACACCATGGTAATCTTTGGCGAATTTGCCGCAAACTCGCTAAAAAGTTATACATTCGCCAGAAACATTTATTTATTTGGAACGTTCGCCATAACATCACCACAAACTTACTTGCAGTTTTTTTGTTCGCCACAACATTGCGACAAACTTTACCATTCCGATTTTTTTTTTATTGCACGCCGTAACATCGCCACAAACTTTTCAATTCAGATTGCCGTTTCTTTATTCGCCATAAGATCACGACAAACTTTTCCATTCTGATCTGCTTTATCTCCGTTCGCCAAAACTTCATCACAAAGCTTAAACTTTATACAGATTTTTGTTATTTCTTCTATGTTACTTACTCAAGTAAAATGTACTCAAGTAAAATGTGGATTTTTTGTCAAAGGACCACTTAACAAGTTATTTTGCTAAGTACATGTATAAAACTTTTAGTGGATCCTTATTTTTTCAGTCGGTAGCACGGCGGATTTGTAACCGGAGGCCCCGGGTTCAATCCTCCATGGTTCCACTGAGTTTCGTCGGTGTGTTCTTGGGCAAGACACTTTCCCTAGCTTAGCCTCGTCCATCGGATGGGGACGTAAACAGTCCCGTGTATCGGTCTATCCTCCGAGCACGTTAAAGAACCATAGGAATCTATTCGATATAAGAGTAGGGCACGGTTCCCGGATTCCTATGTATTCTTCCCCTCTCTCTGGGGCGGCTCTAAATAACCTATACTGTGTTGATGAGCCGTTAAACAACATTCAATTCAATTTAATTATTTTTTCAAAAAAAGCCAAAATATGTATTATTGTGTTGCAAGCCATGATGACAAGTCAGTTTAATAGTTTAAGTCATTGTGAATTATTATATAGGAACTATCTCCAAATTTAACAAATATAAAATCTACTTTGAAATTTTAGCACAGTCATACTTTAAATAACATGTATTTAAAAGTCAAAAAATGACAAAGATAATTAATTCTTAATATCAATATAATATAAGTGTAACAGTTATGATAGATTTGGGGGGAAATTAAGCTGGATAATCTTGCTGACTGGGTCAGTTAATTATTATTACCAGGTAGTATGCAATTTCCTTT
Source organism: Cyrtodaria siliqua (assembly GCA_037043455.1). NCBI lineage: Eukaryota > Metazoa > Mollusca > Bivalvia > Adapedonta > Hiatellidae > Cyrtodaria > Cyrtodaria siliqua. Next base: position 223,582 of record JAWPHD010001602.1, read on the forward strand.
GATCTGATGCAGTATCATGCAGTATCCTGCAGAGATTATTCTATTAGAAACACATGTGTTTAAGAAATTGTGGTATTTTTGCATAAATAACCAGTTATCATGTGTCTATATAGGCAATGGTGTGTTGTCAACAGTGTACTATTTTTCAATGAAATTGTAACAATTTAAAACAATGAATTTGAATGAGTTTATTTGAGTGAATATTCTGAAGGGGAATTGTTCCACACCTGTATATTGTAAGTATATAACTGTTTTATTTTCATTTTTATATGTCGGAAAATAGCAATTTTTGTATTTTTCATCTGGTTAGGTAACAGTCGCCTGGAACTTTCGGAATCAGCCCCAGACCATCATCAGACCCATAACCTGACCTCCATTGGTAAATATTTATATTTATGTTTGTGGGTCTGTCCTAAGGGTCTGGTGCTGATTCTAAGATTATATATCCTGGGGCACCAAGTGCCTATTGGACTGCTACAGTTAGGATGGTTTTCGACATTTCCATGAAAATGGGAGTAATGCAGAAATGACAGCGCTCGACATCTCCATAAACATGAGAGTAACGCAGAAATGACTGCGGTCGACATCTCTATGAAAAGGAGAATAATGCAGGAATAACAGCGCTCGACATCCCTGTAAAAGTGAGAGCAATGCGCAATGACAGCGCTTGACATCTCCATAAAATGGGAGTGATGCAGAAATGACAGCGCTCGACATCTCCATGATAATGGGAGTAATGCAGAAATGACAGCACTCGACATCTCCGTGAAAATGAGAGTAATGCAGAAATGACAGCGCTCGACATCTCCATGATAATGGGAGTAATGCAGAAATGACCGCTCGACATCTCCATGATAATGGGAGTAATGCAGAAAAGACAGCGCTCGACATCTCCATAAAAATGAGAGTAATGTAGAAATGACAGAGCTCGACATCTCTATGAAATGACTGTAATGCAGGAATAACAACGATCGACATCTCTGTAAAAGTGAGAGTAATGCGCAATGACAGCACTCAACATCTCCATAAAAATGGGAGTGATGCAGAAATGACAGCGCTCGACATCTCCATAAAATGGGAGTAATGCAAAAATGACAGCGGTCGACATCTCCATGAAAATGGGAGTAATGCAGAAATGACAGCGGTCGACATCTCCATGATAATGGGAGTAATGCAGGAATGGCAGCGCTCAACAACTCCATGAAAATGAGATTAATGCAGGAATGACAGCGGTCGACATCTCCATAAATTGAGAGTAATGCAGAAATGACAGCAGTCGACATCTCCATGAAAATGAGAGTAATGCAGAAATGACAGCGGTCGACATCTCCATGATAATGGGTGTAATGCAGAAATGACAGCGGTAGACATCTCCATAAAATGGGAGTAATACAGAAATTGCAGCGGTCGACATCTCCATGAAAATGAGAGTAATGTAGAATTGACAGCGGTCGACATCTCCATGAAAATAGGAGTAATGCAGAAATGACAGCAGTTGACATCGCCATGATAATGGGAGTAATGCAGAAATGACAGCGGTCGACATCTCCATAAAATGAGAGTAATGCATGAATGACAGCGGTCGACATCTCCATAAAATGGGAGTAATGCAGAAATGACAGCGGTCAACATCTCCATGAAAATAGGAGTAATGCAGAAATGACAGCGGTCGACATCTCCATAAAATGTGAGTAAAGCAGAAATGACAGCGGTCGACATCTCCATGAGCACGCGTAAAACACTGGGCGTGAGACATACACCCGTGAGGAATTTCCTAACTAGGCATGGAACCCTTACGAGACATTTTGAAACGTCAACTTTGGTCGGACACCCGCAACACCCCCATAACAAATCGTAAGGATATACTTTAAATCGAGAGCATTTATTTAGTGTCGATTTATTTAAATCGTTCCCATTTATTTAAATTTGGTGCAGTCCATGTTAAATAGTGAAAAAAAATCATGTTTTTGATCTAAATGTTTTTTTAAAACAGCGCACCATTGTTCCATTTCATAATTTCAGTCCATTATTTATTTTGAAAAACTTTGCCGCGATGTGTTGGCGAACATTGCCGCAACTTTGCAGCGAACATCACCACAAGCATCGCCAGAACAGTGCAGGGAAACATTTTATGCAAATGAAGTTTGCTGCAAAGTTGCAGCGAACATCGCCAGAAGATTACAGCTAAAAGCGTTATGCAAATGAAGTTTGCGGCGATGTTGCGGTACACTTTTACCATGCAAATGAGGTCTGCGGCAAAGTTGCGGTGAATATCTCCGGAACATCACCAGAACCTCATTTGCATATTTGTTCGCTGCAACTTTGCCGCAGACCTCATTTGCATGGTAAAAGTGTACCGCAACATCGCCGCAAACTTGTTCGCCGCAGCTTTGCAGCAATGTTTGCCGCAGAGTTGCAGCAAATAGTCGCCAGAAGCCTATATTTTTGGTAAGGGAAACCAAATAGTTATGAAACAAATAATGGGAGTCAGTATACGTTTCCGTAATATTGTATTATTATTATTTTTATATATATGTTGTATATTTTATTATTATATATAAGTTGTATAATGTATCGTTATATATATGTTGTATATCGTATAATTATATATATGCTGTATACATGGTGCCATTATATATATGTTGTATATTGTGTCATTATATATAATTATGTTGTATATTGTATTATTATATATATGTTGTATATTGTATCATTATACATATGTTGTATATTGTATCATTATATATATGCTGTATATTGTGTCAATATATATATGTTGTATATGGTATTGTTATATATGTTGTATAATGTATCATTATTTATATATTGTATATTGTATCAATATATATTTATCGTATCCAAATAAACGGACTGAGTATTTTTAAAAATACTTAGGTTTTAAACACAAAACACAAGCTATATTAGCTACATCTGAATTTGCGGTACCCCATTTGTGTGTGTGATATCGCAATCTTTACTTTTGAATATCTGTATTGCTGTTCATTGTTGTTTACACAGCGCGTTTTGAAAGGTTGCAATCCAGTAGAAACGCCACGGACCTATAACATATCAGTTCTGTTCGCATTTTAACTCCGCGAACATGGACTATTTCTTTGTATTTTACGGACTATTTTACGAATTTTCAATTAAAACAGACGCCATTTTTTTACACCCGAAATTGGGCGCGCTACCTCGGCGAGCACTGCGGGTACCTATGGAGTCTAACAACACGCGTACAGTGGTTCATACCGTAGATTATGTAAAAACTAATACCTTACCGGACGAAATAACGTCCCATTATGTGTCAACACGATGCAGTGTTGGTGACTGACAGGTCACCGTGACATAACTTGACACGTGAAATTGACATGTTGGTCAAATTGGATTTGGGATTACTGTCTGCTGCTTGAGGTCCATGATCAAGGTATTTGTTTTGTCATTAAAATGTGTTTGTTAATAAACAGTACACACCACTTTTAGATCGCACATATTTAGACATTAGCCAAATATAGTGCCTAAAAAAGTGGCGTATACTGTATAATAGAAAGTTTATATTTTTCGTGTACTCCGATCTTTCCAGTAACTGGATGTACTGTAAACTGTAGAACGTTTCGTGGAATAAAACAATTACTAGTATAAATGCTGTCAATGTCCCCCGCACCCCCGCCCACCCAAGTACGGTTGATGTGGGGAGGATGGGAGTGGGTAGATGGAGCTTGAATACCGAAAACAAGGAGGGGGTAAGGAAACTAGAAACCCCCTCCACCCCCACCCCTCAGATGCATGAATGATGCAAATTGTTAGCGTTGTCTCTTTATCGTTATGTTATCCCCATTTTTTCGCACATTCGTGAATACATACTCGATACAACTACCATCGAAATAATGTAAACAGCCATTGACAGGTCAGATTCATATTTATGTACAGTAACATAGATCTACATACACATATGTGTACATATATATCCATGACAGTTAGTAGAGTTTTGAGTTTTCCTTTATAAATATGTTACATTATGTATAACAAAGGATAAACTCTGTCTGTTTGATCATTGACATTGGATTGATGTTGTTTTTCAGAGAGGCCTCAAATGTGAATCGTGCCCTTGAGCAATTCTAAGTGAATTGATACTGACGACTTCAGAATGTCAAGCCGAGTTAAATGCCATTGGATCATTTTGAGGTGGGAGCCCTTTTAAAAAATGTTTACACTTGTGTAGTTCTTTAAATGGAGCTTGTGTTATGCTTGCACGGTGCTGTTCAAAGTTACAGTAAAAAATGTTTTCGGTGATAATGCAGCGTGATTGTCATATGAGCTCGTGTAAACTACATGTACTGGATACATGCAAAAACAAGTTGTGTTAAAGGGACACTAGGCAATCTTTTTTGTTTTTAAACTTCTGGAGTTTCGGTCAATTTTTCTGCATAATTTGCATTAGGGATCATTTATAGTATTTATTAGAATAGTTCAGAACTGTTGATAATAGTGCACCTATAATATAGTTAAGTATTTGATAGAATAACGAAGACAAAATGAAACACTTTTATTTAATGTTTAATGCAAGCAGGTTTAAATTTAAAATGTTACCAGGTTAACAAATGGAGATGCTAATGTTAATGCTTGATAAATACTTCAAGAGTGCCGTGTGTCCCTTTAACATGAACTAATTACAATATCATTATGGTCTATGTGATGGGTCCCCAATTTATTAAAGGGACACAGAGCAAATTTTCAATCTTGTGTCTGTTTTACACATTTTCACATCAGAACAGACCACACATCTACAAAAGTGTCTTCTCAACTGCCCTATTTTATCGTGTTTTATTACTAAAACTAGCGGCATCACCAGGTTTTGAGAGAGAAAATAAATAGTTGTATATTAATGTTTTCTCCCCATGTAAAATGACCTTATTAAGTCATTAAAGTAAAATATTCTATGAACAAAACGTGTAAAATTTAACAATTTTAGATTTTTGGCAAGAGTTGTATTTTATTCCCCTTCTAGTAAAAATGGCTTATAGAGCATTGCACCATCTGTCAGATTTAACTTTCCTTATAATATGTTCTTGCTGTAGTACTGTTGGGTGAAAAATACATTAAAATTGTTCTGTAATCATGTCAGGTCAATCATATACTCGTACGATACACAATATGATATGTATTGACCCTTTATTTGATGTGCCATTTACTCAGTTTTGGGCAAGGGACGTTTATAGCATATCGGCTTTGAATCCAGTGAACACGTATTCAAGTCTTACTGGCGCTACTGGGTTACTTCGATGTATCCTGCTAGCCCATTGTGTCAAACTGTCCCATTCCCCTTAACATGCCCTAGCTCCCCCTAGCAACACCTGATTCAAATTGAATACTGTACGCGACTTATTTTTACTTTTTATTTTCTTTCAGGCTGCACGTCATGTGGAAGAAGACTCCATGTACACCACTGGCCAGAGTCAATGCTGAAGTTCATGTTCGCTTAATTATTTGCTTAATAAAGTATACATATGAACTAAAATATTGTCTTTATAAATATGTCTTCCACCACAAAGTGGTAGGTGAGACAGATTATATTTGGCCTTTCCGTTCGTCCGTCACAAATCTTGTCTGCGCTATTTGTTGGATTTTTACGAAACTTTGTAAGAAGCATCAGTATGTGCATATCAAATATTGAAGGTCAAGGGCGCCGTGACCCAATAATGATCATGAAAAACCTTGTCTGCACTGTGCACTTCCCAGAAGCAAATCTCATCAAAATTCATGGTTTGAGTGCATTTGGTGAGAGAATGATGCCTTTTGATTATTGATGTCATTAGGTCAAAGATCATTGTCACCGTAACATGATAATGTAAAATGTTGTAAACTGTAAGTCAAATATCATGAACTTAATGGATGGATTGCTTCTGGCGAGAGGGTGATCCTTTTGATTGTGAGTGGGTCAACGGTCAAGGTCACAGACCGGATAATGAAACGCATTGTCAGCACTGTAACTTCTGTTTTCCTGAAGGAAGTCTGTTGAAACGCCATGGGTTGACTGCCTGTTATAGACTATTGCATCGTTTGATGATTTTGAGGTTAATATGTCAAAAGGACAATATAACCCTAATACCTTGGCCACAATGCAACTCCTTATTTACTGAAGCAAATACATGTATCATGAAACTATATGGTGGGTTGACTGCATTTGGTGAGAGAATGACCCCTATTTAGTTCGAGATCAAATGTCAAGGTCACTGATCCGATCATGAAAACCATTGTCCGCACCGTAACTCTAATTTCCCTGAAGTAAATATATTCAAACGTCATGGGTTGACTGCCATTGGTAAGAGTATGATCCCTATTAATATTGAGGCCAGTAAATCTAAGGACAACGTCACAGTGACTTGATAATGAAAAATCGTGTCCGCAATGAAACTCTTTTTTACTTTCTCTGAAGCTAATTTCATAAAACGTCATACTTTGACTGCCTTTGGTGAATAATCCCTGTTTATTTTGAAGTCAGTAGTTGAAAGGTCCGTTACCATGACCGGAAAATGAAAAGTCTTGTCCACACAGTTTTTCCTTTTACCTAAAGCAAATTTCATAAAACTTCATAGTGGAAAGAGGATGATCCGTTTGATTTTTAGGTCAAAAGTCAAGTTCCTGCTGACATCAATTATCAAACATTTATAAACAAGGATAAGCATATGGTACAACACACATGTTATAATATAACTATATATGCCCTATAAAAAGAACAGACCCGCACTTTTCGGATTCACGCGTACAGTGTTTCACAACACCACAAATCATTGACACAATTTCATGTCCACATATTTATGTTATGCAATCTTCGAGTTTACACAAAATCATGTTTGTTACTGACAGTAGCATGTCTGTTACTCGTCAGTCATTTACTCGAGTCGCCCCCTCAGTTTCAAACGAACAGTTAAAAGAATATACGTCTTTCTGCCTGTTAAACTTATATTAGTTTATCGCTTTTTCTGATTTCGAAAATTAACTCTGCAACGTATCATGATTTCATTTTCCGATATACCGTTGCAACATTGTTTGTTAAAATAAATCGGGCACTCTGACATTAACCCAAAGCATGTATAGATCAAAAATTTAGTGTAAAATACATAGACACATACATTTGAAATATATGTGTTTACATAACAAAATTATTTAATTGTTTCTGTAGCCGGTGGTCTTTTTAAATGAATATGAATGTTGCCGTCTTGGGTATGAAGGCCCTGTTACTTAATTAGTACTTGTCTCCGTTTATTGAAATTCAACATATATACAGAGGAGAGATGTATCTATATGATTTTGTTTTTATTCTCGCTTCTAAAATGACGAAATAAATCGATATAAATAAAAGGCGCATTCTCAGCAATACACAACGTTGGTGGGGAAGCCGACGGGGTTGGGGGGATACAGTCATACTACCGAGTAATGTTGCTCTCATAAATAAATATTACAACTACTGAACAATGCTGAAATCGATTTATCTTTATAAATGAATTCATAATTCCACAATTTTATTCCGTGCGAACTTCGATTTGGAACGTCGAATCGGCGTATTTAAGCGATTACGGTGTACTTCGTTAATTTTCGGGGGGGGGGGGGGGGGGGGGGGGGGGGGGGGGAAGAACTTGCCTCCGGGTTTTTTATATTTTACATATCTACAGAGGAAAAATGTATTTACGCGTACATGCTCTTTTCTTTTCTAAAATGATGAAATAAATCGAATTTGATTAAAACTGCGCATTCGCAGCTATATACAACTTAATCAATACGGTATAGGGGGTGGTGGGGGTGGCATGAGGGGCGGGGTTGCAGGGATACTACCGTAATGGTGTCCTTGAAAAAAACTGCGAACATTCTACTCTAATAATTTATTAAATACAGAACAATGTTGAAATCAATATATCTCTTAAAAAGGATTTCACAATTTCATGGTTGTATATCCCGCGTGTACATGAACTTCGAAAGGCGATTGTTCATATTTTAGCGAACACGGTGTACTTTGTTAATTTTGGGGAAAAAAAAGTACTTTTTCCTGATTGACTTTAAATTTTGGTTTTTAATAGTAGACATGTCAATGAACACTTTCATGAAAAAAATTCATTCTCGTCTTTAAACTTCATTTTTTTGCAATTTTTTCGGATTCAGAAAATTAGCACTGCAATATATATTTTCACCATCCTCATTTCCTTTCCCGACGTACCGTTGCAATTTGGTTTGTTAAAACCTATTCCGAGCACTCCGGCATAAACCAAAAGCATGTATAGATCAGAAATTTAATCTGGAATGCATGGATACATACATTTAAAATATATGTATTGAAGTAATGGAATTATTTCATTTTTTGTGTACCCAGTCGCGTCTGTAAATGTATATGCGTTATGCCGTCTTTGAGTCCGTGGGTCATGTTAGTTAATTTTGGGGGAAAAAAAGTACTTGTCTCCGATTTCATTAAAATTTTGCATATGGACAGAGGAAAGATTTATCTATGCGTACATGCATTTGTTTTTATTCTCGCTTCTAAAATGACGAAATCAATCGATTTTGATTTAAAAGCGCATTGTTGGCAATTTAAACCTTAAAACAACCTAAATTCATCCCTTGGAAAAATACCTTTCACTATTAATGGGAGTTACACGAAGTGTACACCAATTATGTTCGACCAATGTAGTTTGTGAATATTATTACTTTAACAACGATCTGTGATTGTGTTTTGTCATAATCACAGTTTATAGATAAGAGGTGTATAAATCTGACCTGTGAAAATTTTCCCAATAATGTCATTTTGTTATCGATTTTATCACGTGACCTTGTTTGATAAATATTCCTACGCCATAGGGCTGGCGTTCCTACTGATCTGTGAATGATTCACTTCCTGCTCAACTTCCTGTTTCACTTTTGTAGTTATAGGGACACACGACAATATTAGAGTTTAAGTATTACACCTTCCAGCCAGAATCTTGACCACCGTCGAACTGATCGTCGCGCCCCCTGGCGAAACTGCACGCAGAGCCCGAGAGTAGTTGTTAATTAATGCTAATCCACTATCATTTTATCTTTAAACCTGCTTGCTTAACTTAAAATACAAATTTAAGAATTGTTCAGTTTTTCTTTGTTATTCTGGCATATATAGGTTTGAATATAGTTTTGGTGCAATATTAACAACAGTTAGTAATATACATACACAGCTTGCTTGGAACTTTTCTAATAATTAATAATGATTTTCAAATATGCAGATCACATAGAAAACTATCAGGACGCCTCGAGTTTTAAAATAAATCAAGATTGCCATCAATGGTGACAACTGTGCCAATCCCGCCATTCTTCGGGATCCCGCAATTTAGCGCAGCAGTATGCGAGATGTTACGAATGGATTTCCGTGTGTCTGTTTAACATATTCACGTTAGTGAGAGATTGAGTGCACTACCTTTTACGTTTTCTTTCAGAATAATAATACCAAGCAGACGATACAGCCAATATGGCGGACATAACGACTCGGTCAAGAGTCAACATTAAAAACGGAAGTAAGGAAGCAGACATAGCAAACGGTGATACAAATGGAACACAAAACAACATACAAACCTCGAAGAAAATTGCAAACAACCAACATGGCATGTCGTTCATTGACAAGGTTATTCTCCCTTGTGCCGTAATTATATTACTGCCGCTGATGACAATATTGCTTTGGTATACGAGCGCCAAATGCAGTGGCAGTTTCGCAGAAATGTTAGTTCACTTTGAAGAGGGTTCGATTTTGGCGACCTTGGCAAAGATATGGGGAGACATCAGCATTATAAACTCGTTTACAGTGAGCGTTGTATTCGGGTATTTTGCTTGGGCAATATTCTGGATGAAAGTGCTACCGGGTAAAACGTTTACAGGTCCTCTGACTCCAAACGGAAACACTCCTGTATACCGTGATAACGGATTTCTACATTATAGCGTAACCATGATCGGGTTTGCCTTATTAACCTTTGTGATGAAAATGAACGGCAGTTCACCGAGCGTTATTTACGACCGATTCGGGGAGCTTGTTGCTTTCATAAATGTGTTTTCAGTGGTGTTTGTATTCTTTCTTTACTTGAAAGGGATATTCGCGCCATCTTCAACAGACAGTGGTAAAACCGGAAGAGGGTTTATCTTTGACTACTACTGGGGTACTGAGTTATATCCCAGAGTTTTCGGAATTGATATTAAGGTCTTCACGAACATCAGATTTGGAATGACAGTATGGCCGCTCCTCGTATGTGTTTACGCTTTGAAAAGTTACGAATTGCATGGATTTGTTGACAGCATGTTTGTCACCACTGTTCTGCAGCTCGTGTATATAACAAAGTTCTTTTTATGGGAAGTTGGGTACATGAGTACAATAGACATTATTGTAGACAGGGCCGGGTTTTATATATGCTGGGGTTGCTTATCTTTAGTACCATTGCTTTATCCGTTGGTCAGTCACTACTTGGTCACTCACCCAGTCCGTATGGGATCTTTCTGGGCTGCTCTAATTTTGGGTTTTGGACTGTTGTCGATACTTATCAACTATTTGGCCGATTTACAGAGACAGACCGTTCGTAGAGCCAATGGTAATTGTTTAGTTTGGGGGAAACGGCCAGATATTATTCGCGCCAAATACATAAATGAGATTGGAGAGGAAAGGGAGAGCATTCTATTAGCTTCCGGCTGGTGGGGACTTTCCCGCCATTTTCACTACATACCGGAAATACTCTTGTCTCTTTGCTGGAGTATAACGGCGGGGTTTGAACATTTGCTGCCATATACTTACATCATTTTTCTCGTTATCCTTTTATGTCACCGTAGTTCTCGAGACGAGCAAAAATGCAGTAGAAAATATGGACCATACTGGAAGATATACTGCGAAAAGGTGAAGCACAGAGTTGTTCCAAACCTGTTTTAAAGGGACACATACATATCTTGAAGTATTTATACAGTTTTAAAATATACACTTACATTTATTAATCCAGTATCATTTCCCCTTAAACCTGCTAGCGTATATTTGAATAACAGTTAATAATATTTGAGCGTATTCAAGTTGTCTGCTTAATCTACCATTGATTTAAGAATAATGCTGGCGCAATTTAATTAACATTTAGCTTCATGAACAATTAATTTGCTTTGCGCTACTCAAATGAATAAATAATGAATTGCAAGTATGCAAGTTAGGTAAAATAAAAAGAAAACTATTCAAGCTTTTAAGATTAGGAACGTATTCATAAAGCTTCTTAGCAATATCTTAACTTCTGTCAATTTTATCAATCTTTTAAACACCCGTTTTCTATCGATTTAAGCCGTTTCTCTGGATAGAACCAGTACTAAGCAACGCGGACTAATTATCTTGCTCAAGGATAAATAACATGGCCACGGCGAGTATCGAACCCACGACCTCGCGATCTGAAGTCCGACGCTGTACCACTGGACCACGCACTCCACAAAGCATAGATTAAATATATTATTGGTGCAATATAATCAACATCTATTAATATGTTAACGCCGTTTGCTTATATCTTTTTGAATACCTATTGATTTTTTGCTAGCAAATATGAAAGTTACGTAGAAAAGCTACGGGAATCCGCCAGTTTGATTTTTTTTTATCAAGCTAGCCATGTGTCCCTTTAAGACCTCGTGATATGCGAAGAGAGTCAATTTTATACGGGAAAACATGTACACTATACAAAGGAAAGGTTAGAAAAATTGATTTGATCTTTGAACTATAACACATAATTGAGCACTTGTTGTCGAAAATATACGTTACAATTGGTTTAGTATACTTAATTTTCTTTGTGATTCTGTGTATGTATATATTTTTATGTCTTTACGCTTAATTTGTTTCCCAACATTGTTTGACAGTTTAACCTTTTAAAAGAAAAAAAACCCATATAATTATATTCATTTTCACATCTCAGAGTTACAACGGTCCCCAGGTGTGATTTATTAAAAAACGTACCGTTGTGAAGATCCTCTATTTGTATTTTATGTTTCTTTAATTAATGGTTTATACAATTAAGTGCGTATAAAGCTTTGTTGTAGCTCTATTCATTACAATAATGCTAGACGTTTTGGCGCCAAATCTTTCGGCCCAAGCTAGTTCGGACCTAGAAGTTTCGGCCCCTAGTATGTGGTTTTAACTCTGTTTAGATGCTATTATGATTAGATAAACATCTAACTCTATTGTATATGGTGAGGATTTTGTCGACAACACTCATTTAAGTTATATAATTAAAGTGTTCACAAATATAAAAAAAAAAGTGTATACGCCTTACGACATATTATCTAACATAACTATAATCATTGTTAAGATTATGTGTATGTTTATTATATTTATAGCACGGGTTTGTTTTAATGCTCTTTGTACTCAAAGCATGATATTTTTAATAGAGACAACATTTTATGTACATCATTTTATTACTTTTAAATTTATTACGAAGTATACGGGTTTTTTAAAATTTCATTTGTAACAGTATTTCATTTAATATATTTTTTTAATGATGCATGCACTGTATATTCATAATGTGTTTGAAGACAATATATAATAGTATACGTTATTAATTAAATACGTGAATATGGCTCAATCTCAATTATTTTATGTTCTAAAAAATAAATTGAAATGGTCAATGATTTCGCACCACTGGGAGTTCGACTTATAAGTGAGGAAGTGTCGATTCTTACGGATGGTGGGAGGTGTACAGGAAAAGTGGTGGTCGCATTTACCACAAAAAAACTACCGTCGTATATAACATTAAATGTATTAAAAATTACGTAAAACACCATACAAACAAACAAACAAAATCGGACAAGCAGTTCACTGCTTACACGGTATATATACAAAATCGTCTTGAGAGGAATATAATTCATGACGTCATTGAGATTTAGCCCAGATGTATCGGTATTTAACAAGACCTTTCTTGGACCAATGGGTCAGCCAGTATTAATTCACTTAATGACAATTTTATTAATTTACATTCACTGAGTGACGCGACATTAATTTACATTCACTGAGTGATGCGACAACTGTATGTATCCAATACATTTAAAATTAATATCCGATAAGAAAACCAAAATGTATGGAAGAATCACTTTATTTCAAAATCAGTAAGTCATAGGCCCATGTGGTCATACAATATATACATATACATTTTTAACAGACGTATATACTATATATTGATTCAAGTTTTATTACTCAGAATATAGGTACTGACTTTTCAACATGAGACAGAATTTTGAAATTAGTGGAATATGGAAATATGCTAAATGCATCAATCACGTGTTATTAACGTTTAACGATAGCAATGTCTGTTCAACAATAATAAACAATGTAACTTAATAATAGACTTTGTATTTATTTATTTCATTCATTCATTCATTCATTCATTCATTCATTCATTCATTCATTCATTCATTCATTCATTCATTCATTCATTCATTCATTCATTCATTCATTATTCATTCATTCATTCATTCATTCATTCATTCATTCATTCATTCATTCATTCATTCATTCTGTTTTATCTTTATATATTTACATTAATTTTTAATTACTACTTAATTTCTTCATCTTTCGTCGGTTTTTGCGCACAATATGACCTATTTATGTGTCGACGTGCCGTAATACACCTTCATTCATTCATTGTATTTATTTACATGTAACTTGATCCAGTTGTAATGTTCAAGCAGTTTATAATATCGATAAATCGAACCTGCACTAAATGCGAATCCATCAAGAGTTATCGTTCGTAATAATACACACATTAGCCGCTTTAATGTGTCGTGCCGACTTGGTAAATTGGCGGAGGATTTTTAAACCTTCGGACACCGCACCGCACGCACAAGCGCACACGCAAGCATACACACATTTCACATACACATAGTCTAGCCGGTTCATAATTGCCGAGTGAGTTTTAGTTTCTATAAGCAGATTTTGCCAATTCCCATGATATTTAAGCCTTAATTAATGACTATAGTGTTAGTTCAGTCCACATTAGTATGGTGGCTGATTTCTGCAATTTGTCGTTATTTCGCCGCGAGAAAAGACGACAGAACGAAAGGAAGACAGGACGAAAAGACGACAAATGCAGCGCCAAAAGACAACAGAACGAAAAGACGACAGAACGGCAGAACGCAAAAGACGACAGAAGGCCACACGAAATAACAAAAAGACGACAATATCAAATTGCGTCATTTTGCGACTTAAGGACTCACACCACTATTATCTCCCTTGAATACTCGTGCCCTACTGATGAAGGAGGTAGATAAAAAAAAAAAAAAAATTCTACATTTTACAGGATACATTGATTTATCTTTACCAGGTTCTAAATCTACACTATTTTAGGAAGAGATCACAGAAAAATGCATGTTGATATAAGATTTCTAGCTAATTCTGCCTCATTTTACACATCATGGGTCTAATCTCCACGGGGTTGTATTTTTGTCTAAATGTTGATAGGTGTCACGCAAACATGAAATTAAAAAAAGTTCAATCTGGTAAATATTTGTTAAAAGTTAATAACATGCAGATATTGGATCAATGAAGAACTTAATCATAAATACATGTTGCAAAATCTTTTTTTATCTCTATGCCACGAACAAAAACATTACAATGGGACCCTATGGAAAATTAATTGTGGTGTGAGACGTGAAGTGTCGTCTTTTCGCGTGACGTTCTGTCGTCTTTTCACACTTGAATTGTCTTCTTTTCGTTCTGTCGTTCTGTCGTCTTTTCATTCTGTCATCTTTTCGCGCTGAATTTGTCATCTTTTCGTCCTGTCATCTTTTCGTTATGTTGTATTTTCGCGGCGAAATAACGAAAAGACGACATGGCAGAAATCAGCCACCATATATTAGACTTGTGCACAGTTGTATACCCTGTTAATCCAAGATCAACCGTCTATATTTTACACCTGAGCAGAATGAAGCTACAGGGACTGGAGGCGATCTGGCAGAGTGATTGTAGTCTCTCCAAATACAAATACAACCATCATAATGTGTTTCAAATTCATATTCGGTATGCGTGTGCACACACATAGGACCCATGTCAACCTCTAAACATGCAGCTGATTTCAAAATTATAGGGTCATAAATCTTTTCATAAATGGTCTAACACGTTTGATAAAGATTGCATGAACGCATAAAAGTCAGTTTGTGATAATCCTTGTCGCAAAAATGTTCTTAAATTACTGTTATATTTTAAATTAGAGATTGTTTGTTTGTTTGTTTGTTTGTTTGTTTGTTTGTTTGTTTGTATGGTGTTTTACGTCAACGTCATTTTCAACATATGCCAGGTTATATACGACGGTAGACTTTTTTGTAGTGGGGGGCAGACCACCCATTTTTGCTAGGTAGAACCAATACTGTACACCTCCCTCCATCCGTAAGAATCGACACTTCCTCACTTACAAGTCGATCTCATAGCGGGATTAGAACCCGCAGCGGTGAGAGGCGAGAAGGTTTACAACGCAACGTCGTCGTTAACCCCAAGGCCACGGAGACGCGTTTAAAAGGGGATCAGGGTAAGTTTATGGAATGGTAACCCTGATTGAGCAGCTTTTTAGTTAAACAAAACTTGCGGATGTTAAAGTTGTCAAATCGACTGCAAGGTCGCGGAAAGAAAACCCTGATCAGTTGAAATACATTTACCCCATACGTTGTTGCTCGGGGGACATCACCGCCTGAGTGGGAATAACTAATGATGTCAAGTTTCGAAACCGTCTCCTATGAAATACATTTTGCTTATTATTTCTCCATTTTCAATCAAAGATGTAAACTGGGAAAAGAAGCGATAGTATCAGAACAACTAGCTTTGTTGATTTCGCCTCCGTGGTGGAGGGGTTAACGACGTTGCCTTGTAAACCTTCTCGCCTCTCACCGCTAGGGGTTCGAATCCAACTTGTAAGTGAGAAATTGTCGATTCTTACGGATGGCGGGAGGTTCTACCCAGGAATAAGTAGGTAATAAGTGCCTCCACCACAAAAAAATCGAACGTCATATATGGCCTTAGATGTTAAGCACCATTTAAACAAACAAATTGAAGTTTTTAAGATACATGTTATTAACCATAGTAGAAAGGAAAGGGTTGTCAGTGTTTAATATATGTCCAGATATCGGAGAGGTGTTTTTCTTTTCTTCTACCCCGTCCTTTAAAACGATGCACTTATTAACCTAGTTATTTCCAGAAACTAAACCTTGATGTCAAGCGTCACAATTAGCTGCTTTATCTGCAGGAATTGTCATGCAGATCTTGAATATATAGGTGTCCGAGGAAGCAAATAGTGTTTTGCTATAGACAAAACATTACGGGTATCTGTGTTTGAACGCATTAACCTTTTCCAAATAGAACGGTAGTTTTCGGGTCCGCATGTTCTCTGTAATACCATTGTATACTAAAATACGTATTATATTGGTCGATCAGAGCACGACACGCATCAAAACCAATATTATATAAAGGCAATACATACGTCGGACCTTTAGAAAACAAATGCCAAATAGGTTTATCAAAGTTACCAGTGATGACGTGACCAGCCAGGACCATAATTAACAACATTTGGATTGTTTACTGTCACTGACCTTCAATAATGGCAATATCTATGTAAGGCCTGAAACCATTTTGTTGTAGTTGAAAAAAACATTTATAACTGTTTTTTATACTTATACTAAATTATAGGACTTTCGTACTTGTTTGATATATATTGTTTTAATATTTAGGAATAGAATCAACAAAGCGATTATCCCGAAATACTTGATATGTTAGTAAAACACAAATTAAGTGAGATGTGCTCCAAGCAACATTAGAAGCTAGACATACACTTTACATTATAACAGCGGATTTAATGGTGACCGTGCAAACTAAATAATTGTTATACATCTTTTGTACCACAATATCCTAAATACACACTATGCATCGTGTAATACCCGAGGATATACACAGCATATGTTAGTTATTGTGGTACAAATACAATAGAGCATGAGTCTTGCACGTGTACGGACGATAATGCACTCGTTAACGCTCGTGCATTATCTCCCCGTACACGTGAAAAACTCATGCTCTATTCTATACGTATACCACGCTTTGTCCTACATATTGTATACCACAACGTGATGCATTCCATGCTAAAACATAAACTAAGATGTGCGCCAATCAACATTAGAAGCTAGACACACACTTAACAGTCTAACATTAGCAGCTCATTTAATGGTGAAGTTGCAAGATAAATAATTGCAACAACTACACCTCTCAACATTGCACTTATAGAGGTAAATATAGATATAAAAATCGAACAGGAAAAGCAGAAGAATTCAAGGATGACAGTCAACCACAAACACACACACACAGAAACAAAGAACAAATTTAAAGATGAATAAAAGGCCAAATAACACATCACAAACACAAAAGTTAGTGGCAAAACAGGTCGCTGGGGGTTTAAACCAGGTTCTAGGGTACACCAAACCTCACACTTACCCTACTGTCAACCCAATAAAACGGGACAGTGTAAATAAAGAAATCCCTGCTATGAACTATTCTCTAACCAACATGGCAGCATTAATAGGCAATATAAGTAAAACACAAAGATGCTCGTGTATATATAATACAAAAAAAAATAGCCTAGAAAGCCACAAAGAAGGTACTCAATGACTTGGCAGAAGCCAGAGCAACAAGAGAATAAACCACTGAGGGCACGACACGACAAGACAAAACGTCACTGTCCTTTTGGGCTTTAGGTAGACGTCATCATAGGGTTCACAGCGGTCATCGCACAATCAAAGGGGAAAGCATAGTTGCGAACTATAAATGGGCCCTCCACCAAGCATGCAGTGCGTTGCAAAATGATAGGGCCATAACCTCTTTCGATAAACCTTTTAACCAGTTTAACAAAGATAGTATGAAAGTGATCATGACCAAGGATCTCACGAAGCTTGTAAATCACGTCACTATAGAAGTCAGGTTGTGATAGTCCTTGTCGCAGAAGAGATGTTAAATTACTTTTATATTTGGAAAGAAGATCAAGGTTACGATAATACAATTTTGCAAAGGTTTTACGAAGTTTATAGTAACGGTAACCCTGATGGAGTAGCTTTTTAGTTATACAAAGATTATGAATATTAAAGTCCTCAACTCGAGTACAAGCTCTAGAAAAACGAATAAGTTAAGACACATAGACCCCATAAGAAGTTGCTCTGGGAACAACCCCATCTAAATGGGGATAATTAACAATATCAAAATTAAAATCATCTCTCTTGTCATATATTTTGCTAATTATTTCACCATTTTCAATGCAGAGATGTAAATCAAGAAAAGAAGCGTTAGTATCAGAAATATTAGCTTTGTTAAGTTGAAGTTCTTTAGGGTATATATTATTAAACATAGTAGAAAAGAAAGGGTTGTCAATGTTTAATATGTCATCCAAATACCGAGAGGTGTCATTAAAGGCCTCAATAACATCTTCCTGGGTATCTGGTGAAAGACTCAAAATGAAATCTCTTTCATAGCAATATAAAAAACAAATCTGCGACAAGTGGTGCACAGTTCGTACCCCTAGGGATACCAACAATTTGTCTATAAACAGTCGTTCCATACCTGACGAAAATATTATCTAATAGGAAGATGAGTGCTTCACAAACTTCTTGGCAAGTCATTGTCTAAACTGCCGTTAGTAAAAAAAGCTTTAATATTATTACAGGCCAGAAATGTAGTATTTTCCCAAGCGAATGTTTTTTTAATAAGAGCAATAAGCTTGTCTTTGATAAGGTGATGTGGTAAGGTTGTATATAGTGTAGAGAAGTCATAAGTGCTAATAAATGAAACTTGACGTTTATTGCACATTTTATCAAGAACGTCTCCTTATTCTTATAGGCCAAACCAAATTAATCCCAGATTGTTCATAAGTTTTATCACAATATTGTTTAGCGTGATCTTTAACGGCAGTAAGACACTCTTTGTCTGGTATATACTATACACGATTTCTAAAACGATATTGTCTTAAAATAGGTGATTCAAGAGGTTTCATCCAAATGATTTTGTTCTACGATATGGCAGAGTAAAATGGTGTGTGATTTTCATGAAGTTGTTTGGGGATTCCTTCAAAGTGTAGGAACACGTGGTAGAAAATGCATAAAAAATAGGTCGTCACCTACTGAAAAGAAAAAGAACCGCATAATGGGTATTTCCGATCTATATTGTATGTTTAATATGCTACTGATAATTAATCGAAAGGTACAGGGCGACATTAGGCCTGTCCTTACGGAAAGAAGGGTTAAACAACACCGAACACACCAATGGTTACCCCTTTAAAGTTTCATTATCGACAGAATGCGCATTTGGCTCAAGCAGCTGAACAAGTTTAGGCTTTAAACGTTGTAATCTATTAACATTAAACTTAATACTGAAATAGCTTGACTTTTTCAAGCGAAACTTCAATATTTATGAATTTCGTGTAACAAAGTATACTTTGATTAAAAGGTCTACTACATGGCAGAGTTGTCCTGTCTGTAATTAGTTGTAGCCACTTTTTGTTCAAAACACGTTGAGATATATCTAGAATATTACGTGTATGAAATTAGGTGTATATAACAGCGTAGTTTTTGTGATTATGCGTTTCTTTTTTCTTTCATTATATGAATGTCAAACAATCCCGTGTGGTTCCCGGGCAAGAATATGGGCAGTGCTTATTCAGACAGAGGAGTAAAATTCCCCCGAATTCATGTTCATTTTGTTATTTTCATCATGTTCTTTAAATGTCATCATTTGATCCCTGTATTGTTTCAGGTGGAAAAAAATAGTGATCGTGGCTCCAGCAAAAAATGGAATGCTTACAGTAGAATTAGCAACAACTCTGCAGTTCTGCAGGTAAGATGGTTCTAAGCCCATTCGGCATATTGTTTATCAAAAGGGCCTGTGGCACCAAATAACCTTTTGATGAATCCCAATTCAATTCAATTCCATGTTAGAGAGTGTGTGTGTGTTGTTCTAAGGTTTAGAGTCCGTCCGCCAACGAACACGTCGAGGTAAACCTGAATTCCCTGTTAGATGCAAAGATAACAGTATTTATTGGTGGATTGGTTCCCAGAAAGTATTGATTGGTGGATTGGTTCCCAGAATGCAGCCATCATCAATCACACATTTACAACAAATATATAATATATTATGGCAGTCAAAATACTGTCTGGACGTATAGGTACTGGAGGCGATCTTGAAGAGTGATTGGTGTCAATCTACATAAAATTTAAAACCTTCAGGTCTCACTACACACTTAGCTCCCTTGTATGTGACTGTAGGATGATTCTTACACCATAAAAAGTAGGGGTGTGTTCTTCGGTTTGAGATATTTTAATAATTGCCCATGGATATTTTCTTTTCTTGTTGCAGGTGAGAAAACAATAGTGTGAGATAGGATGAACAGCGATTAGACGACACTGACAGCAAAATGTGACACATTTGTGGGTGCTCAAAATGCGTATAAATTTAGGTGCAAACTGTTTAGTGAAAGCCGAAAAGAGTACATTGCCTGCCATCACTCACATTAAAAAACAACAAAGTGGGCTATTTACCAGATTTTTTAGATTTTTATGAGCAGCAGTAACTGTATTTTCCCCAAAAAATACTTTTAGACTTGTAAATGCTTGATTCAGAATGGAAAATTGGACTTTACTGCCTATGGCCAAAACAGTAAAATCGAAGTGTGTAGTGAGACCTTCACAGTCTGTTTCAGTTTCATACGAAATGTGCAAAAGTCGCATGTTACCTTCCGGTTAATTATTAGTAATGACAATATTTTGTCTGGAAAGCAGGACGACATTAATTGTGCAAAGACCCGGCATAATGTAGAACCTATGATGGCGTCTACATAAATCCTGAAAGTATCGGTAACGTTTGATGTTTTTTTAGCGCTCTTTATCGCTTCTGGTCGGATACCACTACTGCATTTCACATACATATGGCCTCCATTACAGCTTTTTGGCATACAACCCCTATTTCTGTATCTGAACGGATGGAAAACCCTAACTTATTTTAAAGAACTATCTTAGAGAGTCAGACACCCAACAATGACCAGCAAATTGGGGGTAATGTGATGCTTTTAGCCTCTAATACTTCAATGAAGGTGGGCACCCCTAGAATGGCAGTAAAGAAATTTTACTTTTTGCAAATATACTCTCAGTACAATTGTACTCATAAAAATGCAAATTTTAGTCAAAATATCCTAAATGAACATGCTTTATGTTGGAAATATAATGTTTGATGTTTTATGGGGATTTGTTATGATTTGGGTAATTTAATCCAATCAGACTAGACCCTATACGTTTTTCAACTAATCAGAAGCCCAGAATCACTTGTGGTATCTGACCTAAATTCTGCCAAGTCACTGACTACTATAGCTTTGTGGCTTTCTAGGCTTTTTTATATTCATATATACATGCATAACAGATAGCATTAATAGGAAATAATTGTAAAACACAAACATGATAACGTATGTATGAATATATAAAAGTTAAAGCGTTGAAGACAAACACGTTACCATATTTTTCATTTATGTCGCCCAGTTCAACATTCGTATCCCGTTCGGGGTGCGACATTCGTAGCCAGTTCGGGGTGCGACATTCGTATCCCGTTCGGGGTGCGACATTCGTAGCCAGTTCGGGGTGCGACATTCGTAGCCAGTTCGGGGTGCGACATTCGTAGCCAGTTCGGTATTCAACATTCGGGTTCAATTTGAGGTTCGACATTCTGGACCCAGTTCGATATGCAACATTCGGATCCAGTTTGGGTATCGACATTCAAACCCAGTAAAGAATACATAACCCACTGAAATTGCTTCACTGGCATTCGGTCTGTTATTTTATAGTAATTCCCTCGGAAAGGCTTGCTGCGCATTCCACTTATAGACACCAAGACAACTAATAACTCGTGTCTAATAATGTTATTTATTACATTTCTATGAGTGAAAGATTGGTATTTCTCAGTGAAAGAATATTCATAATCACTAAATAATAATAACTAACTCCGAGCACAAAAATTACTAACTGCGACGATGTGTTATGACGTCAATAACGTGTTGTTGACGTCCGTCGACGTCAACCACCGATAGCGCTATTAAACTAAAGCGAATAAGTCTGGTTAAAATCTTACATAATCTGATTTAAAATGTAATAAATAGATTATTTAACTGTTGTACTCGATTACATGGAATTCCTTCACTCGATGGTAGGCAAGTGTTGTTTTTTCACTCACTCGCTTATGCTCGTTCGAGAAAAGAACCACACGCCTATCATCTCGTGAAGGATTTCCCTATAATCGATCCCAGCAGTTAAATAATCTCTATTTAATCTTTCATATCTTATTTTACGAGAATCGACTTTATTTATAGCTATAAAACTTCGGAGTAATTTAACTTCATTTGTTTGTTTTATCTGTCAGTTTCACAAACAAACTTCTACTGTCTCAAGTATATATATACAATATATCAAACATGGCAATCGATGACCAAGTCTATGTAAATTTGCATGGAGGAAAACGGCGCCATAAACCGTGCGTATTAAATCTGATCTAAGATTTCGACATGAATCGGTGCTTCCTCCCGCTGATATCGTTCATCAACTGCATAGTTTGATAGATGGAACTGTCTGGTACGGATTTCTGTATTTAAGAGAATCTGTAAATATACTAAAGAAAAAAAAGAACCGCAACTCGGGAATTTCCACTATATAATTTATGTATACTACACACTTAATTCCACGTAATATTCCAGAGAAATCCCAAGATGTTTTGTAAAAAAAACGGTTACATCTAGTTAGAGAAAGGGCAAAACTGTGCTGTTTTAGACTGGTCCTTTAGGCTCATCAAGCCCAATCTTTGTGGCATTAAAGTAGAATATAGCTTAAGCCGGTGCTAGGAGGCGTGAGAGGTGTTGCATTTTGCATTACCTCTCATGAACAGACTCAATAAAACCGAGCCTGCTACTTGTATCTCTTGTTTGCTGCTTCCATGGGATCCCTTTTTAGTATTTATTGTTAATCGCAGAACACTTCGTAACACGAAATTCATAAATGTTGAAGTTCCGCTTTGAAAATTTGAGCCATTTCAGTACTGTATTTAAGAGATTGCAAAATTTTACATGCTAAGTTTGCTCAACTGCTTGAGCCAAACGCGTATTCAATTCATAATAAAACTTAGAATGGAGTACCATCTGGTGTTTACTTTTTCAGTCTTTTGTCCGAAAGGAAATGTCTTAATGTAGCCATTGTAACATTCGATTACCAGCAGCATATTATACATACAATATACTGAATGTTGTTTAACGGCTCATCAACACAGTATAGGTTATTTAGAGCCGCCCCAGAGAGAGGGGAAGGATACATAGGAATCCGGGAACCTGCCCTTCTCTTATTATCGAATAGATTCCTATGGTTCTTTAACGTGCTCGGAAGATAGACCGATACACGGGACTGCCCGGTTTACGTCCCCATCCGACGGACGGTCATACAATATACAATATACACGTATAACGAAAATTCCCGTGTTGCGTTTCTTTTTTCCTTTAGTATATAAACAGTTAAATGTACTACCACTTATATATATCTGTATAATACCATTGAAATGTCATAAAATGTTATCTTACCCACTTACGACACTATATATCGACAATAAAGTAAGGGAATTGCGCATTTTTAATACCATTGAAGTGTCATAAAACTTTATACGCGTGCCCATTATTTACAGTTGTCTTTATTTTTAAGTGCATAAGTACTAAGTTCCTTCTTTATATTGTAAATCTTCACGTGGGGATAAATAATACGTCTTAATTTCGAGTTAGAGGTGCCTCCGTGGTCGAGAGGGTAAAGACGCTGCGTTTGAAACCTCGCCTCCCAACGCTTCGTGTTCGGACCCCACTAGAGGCTGATTGACTTGTGCAGATGGCGGAAGATATACAGTCCTGGCTCTGACAAGGAATAAGTGTATGATATGCCTCCATATCTAGACTAAAACGTGCTAAGAAATGACATTTAACACTAAACAAACAAACCTACTTCGCGTTATGTGTTCTCAACAAATGCTGCACTTCATTTGTGGGTGCATGCTTTGTGAGAGCCGGAGCCGTCACCAATAAAAGAACCCAAAACTTGAACCGACTCCCTGTCGTCTTCTATACTGCACAACTGGCTATATTACAATTGTATTATCCCTTGTTAAACAGTGTGAACGCTTGAAATGATTGAACGCCTTCATCATCTCTAAATACGTTTTTCCTTTAAACCATTGGTCATAATATTTTATCCTGTCACTTACAAACCTCTAACATAATAAAATAACTTGTAGTTCAATCCATTTTCATATGTTGCTATGAATATTGTGATGTTAAATTGATGTATTGTTACATATCTACAATAACATATTATTAAACGTACAAACCTATAAATGCTAAGGGAATTATGTCTTTTGATACCACTGAAGTGTCATAAAATGCGCGTGCAAATCATTTATAGTTTTCTTAATGTGTATGTCCTAACTTCCTCCTTATTGTATATCAAATGTATTTACTTCGTCTTTATATGTGTTCTCGGCAAACGCCCCCACTTCATTGGCACGTTTTAGACGCCGAGTTTGATACCATCGTATCGTCTCTCATCGCTGCAGGTTCGAATCCCGCTGGGAGCTCGACTGGTGAGGAAGTGGCGATTCATATGGACGGCGGGAAGTATACTATAATGCTGGTTCTACCCAAGACAAAATGGGTGGTCTGCCTGTCCACAACAAAAATATCTACCGTCAAATATAGCTAAAATGTTTTGAAAAAAACATTAAACACTATTTAACCAACCAACCAATCAACCAACCAACCAATCAACCGCCAACCAACCAACAATCAACCAACTTTCTTATTGTAAATCTTCACCGTAAAACATGACCTGGTTATGGTTAATTCGTCTTTACTTCACGTGATGTGTTCTCAACAAATGATGTGCTTCATCAGTGGGTGCATACAGAGCCGTCAACAATAAACGAACCCAAACGAAACTGGAAAATTTACGTATAATTCCCTTTTGATGACTAATTTGATGTCACCAAATGCTTGAATCTCTACATCATTTCTAAATATAAATTCCCTAGTAAGCAATCGTAGATTTAAGGCATGATCTTGACAGTATACTTCATAAACTTTCCCACTAGCTACATGACATATTGTTAAAATGTCAAACTAAATACATTACTAACATATACAGAAAACACCCATGTATTTGTCAAATGACATCCTGTAGTAGAAAACATGCAGTGACAATTTCAATTTGATGTATTACTTTACACTTACCGTGTGATACATATTACTCAATACGCCAAGGTAAGTGAGGAAGTGTCGATTCTTACGGATGGTGGGAGGTGTACAGTACTGGTTCTACCCAGGAAAAGTGGGTAGTCTGCCTCCATCACAAAAAATCGACCGTCATATATAACCTTACATGTGTTGAAAATGAAGTAAAACAAAATACAAAGAAACAAACAAACAAATAATACGCTCAAGACGCACTTTCAGTTTGTTCGCATGGTGTATAGCGTCATTTTTAGCACATTTGACGGTTGATTTTTTTTGTGGTAGAGACAGACCACTTCGTTTTCCTGGGTAGAACACTAACTGTATACCCCGCGCCCTCCATTTTTCACTTGATAAGTCGAGCTCCCGGTGGGATTCGAAGCCGCAACGATGAGAGGCGAGAACGTTTAAAACGCAGCGTCTTTACTATCCCCACCACGGAGGCGCTCGCCTTTTTCAAAAAGAAGCGGGTTAATATATCAACATTATGACAATTGAATAAGCTTAGACTTGTAAGAAAGAAATTCTTGAAGAGGTAAGTTTTCAAGTTCATCAACATTTTTTTGCAACCTATGTAATTTTTTTATTTGTATACAACATATATGTATGTAATATTACTATTTGTATACAACCTATGTAATTTTGCTATTTGTATTCAACATATGTAATATTGCTATTTGTATACAACATAAGTAATTTTGCTATTTGTATACAACATAAGGAAATTTGCTATTGTATACAACCTATATACTTTTTTATAAAATAGTTTCTCTAGAGCTTGCAGCAACTCTCCAGTTCTGCATTCCATTCTCCATTCTCCATATTTTATCTCGCTGTACATGGAGGATGAGCCTGGCATGTTCATTCCTGTTAGGCGCCATATAACCTTTCATGTGTTGGTGCGCTTTAAAACCCAATTCAATTCAATTCTCTAGAGCTTGTAGTCGTGTTGAGGACTTTAATATTCGTAATCGTTGTATAACTAAAAATCTACTCAAGCAGGGCTACCGTTACAATAAACTTCGAAAAGCCTTTGCAACATTGTATTATCGTAACCCTGATCTATTTTTAAAATATAAAAGTAATTTAAGAACTCTTCTGCGACAAGGACTATCACAACCAGACGTCTATGATGATGTGATTTACATATTTCTTAAGATTCTTGGTCAAAATCACAATATTTATTAAACTTGTTAAAAAGTTTACAAAATACAGATTGTGGACCCTATGATGACGTCTACCTAAATCCTTATAGGACAGTAGTGTTTGATGTTTGTTTTTAATCTTGTCTTGTCGAACCCTTAACAGTTTGTTCTCTTGTTGCTCTGTTTTCTGTCAAGTCACTGAGTACTTACTTTGTGGCTTTCTAGGCTTTTGCTTTTATATTATATATACATGATCATTTATGTGTTTTACTTGTATTGCCTATTAATACTGCCTTGTTTGTTAGAGAGTATAACCTGGCGGGGATATCTTTATTTACACTGTCCTGTTTATTGGGTGACAATAGGGTAAGAGTGAGGTTTGGTGCACCCTAGATAGAACCTGGTTTAAACACCCAGCGGCGTTTTTGCCATTGACCGTTCTAAGCCGGTAGCCCTATTGTCAACACGTTTGTGCTTGTGATGTCTTATCCTGCCTTTTATTAATCTTAAATAAAGTCGTTCTTTGTTTCGGTGTGTTTTTGTGGTTGACAATCGCTCTTGAATTCTACTTTTCTAAATAAGGCTAAATAACACTTTTCCTTTCGGAAGAAAATCAAAAGAACACATAACGCACCAAATGTTTCATTAGTAATATATTACGCATTTTGGCTCAAGCAGGATGTATTTTTTTTAAATGCAAATCTTTTTTGCAATCTCTTTACATTAAATACAGTACTGAAATGGATCAAGATTTCAAAACGAAACTTCAATATTTATGCATTTTGTGTTACAAAGTGTACTGTGATTAAAATGTTCACAACAGCACAGTTCTGTCCTTTCTTTCTCTAACTTGCTGCAACACTTAATTTTACAAAACATCTGAAGGATTTCTTTGGAATATTACGTGGAAAGTGTGCAGTATACAAATTATATAGCGGAAATTTCAGAGTTGCGTTTCTTTTTTCCTTTAGTATATATCAAACAAATTACCCTTAATGTATAAGAATATATAAGTGTCGAACAGGAAATGTAGCATTCAAGGTCCACAGTCAACCACAAACACGCACAGAAACAAACAACAACAGGAAATGTAGCATTCAAGGACCACAGTCAACCACAAACACGCACAGAAACAAACAACAACAGGAAATATATCATTCAAGAACAACAGTCAATCACAAACACGCACAGAAACAAACAACAACAGGAAATGTAGCATTCAAGGACCACAGTCAACCACAAACACGCACAGAAACAAACAACAACAGGAAATGTAGCAAGCATTCAAGAACAACAGTCAACCACAAACACGCACAGAAACAAACAACAACAGGAAATGTAGCATTCAAGGACCACAGTCAACCACAAACACGCACAGAAACAAACAACAACAGGAAATATAGCGTTCAAGAACAACAGTCAACCACAACCACGCACAGAAACAAACAACAACAGGAAATGTAGCATTCAAGGACCACAGTCAACCACAAACACGCACAGAAACAAACAACAACAGGAAATGTAGCATTCAAGGACCACAGTCAACCACAAACACGCACAGAAACAAACAACAACAGGAAATATAGCGTTCAAGAACAACAATCAACCACAAACACGCACAGAAACAAACAACAACAGGAAATGTAGCATTCAAGGACCACAGTCAACCACAAACACGCACAGAAACAAACAACAACTACAAAGATAAATAAAAAGCAAGATATGACATCACAACTTAAAAGGGTTGACAATAGGGCTACCGCCTTGGAACAGTCAGTGGCAAAACAGGCCGCTGGGGTTTAAACCAAGTTCTAGGGTGCACCAAACCTCACTCTTACCCTATTTTTTTATCCAAATAAAATGGAACAGTGTAACTACAGATAACCCCTCCAGGTTATATTCCCTTAAAAGTTAAGTTTGAGACATCACACGTATAAACGGGTTGACAAGATGGGTACCGCCTTGGAAAGTGATGTTCATCCGTCAATATATATGTTATCTTTGGATTCTGTCATTTGTTTTCAGAAGGTAAAGTCACTGAGTTGTCTCACCTCCCATCGCTGCTGGTTCGAATACCACTGGGAGCTTTATTTTTAAGTGAGAACGTGTCCATTCCTACAGATGGCGTGGTATACAGTACTGGTTCTACTCAATAATTCGCTCTTTACCTTCAATACTGGCTATAACCAGTTTCAGTAATTAACATGATTTCTTGACCGGTGCGTATACAACTCTAGATGTCACGAGACCCGTCGTGGTATGAGGTTTGGTCATCAGTTGCCAGAAATATCTTCAGTTGACTTGATCAACTTCTTTTCCAATTTATAAGTCGCGTATTTGCGTCATACATGCATTTCAAAATTTCTTGCTCAGCCTGTTTCATAATTGGCTTAAATAATAAGTACCATGACCATCACTCACAAAGTTTACTGACTAATTATATAAGTCTGCTTTACAATTGGTTAAAGGAACTTTTAAACAACTTACAACCGAAACCCGTTTTTCCAACGGTCCGTGTAAAAAGCCTGCATTACAGTCGACACTGAGTATATCCGCCGCTATTATACAATTCTGCACGTTTTCAATAATGATTTGTATTATTTCTCTGTCATTTTAGCTCGATTTTAAATATGATTTTCGATTTTAATGTATAAAATGTGTATCAATCCAGCGATATATGCATTAAAACGCGTATGTATATTTAAGAATTAAAATATTTGCAGCAGGTTTATATTGTCCCAGATCAATACCTGGTGGGTGGGACTTGAAGTTCATCGATACCAAGGCCCGCGGTTTCGATGAGTCCCAAACACCAGGGCCCCGTTTTATGAAACAAAAGTACGACCATTTTGATCGTTAATCAATTTCTTAAATGCTTCGCTATGGATTAAACGTGATTTCATTTCATTTTCATATACATGTGATATTTCTGCACTATGTGAACACATAATCTTCTATGCTTAGGCAAAAAAAAATGAAGGATTATAAAATTTGAGACTTATCGTAAGGTTTTTAATAAAACAGGCCCCAGGTTTTTTATCTCGCACAATATAAGCCCGCTGGAATATTTTATTTTTTATCTGAAATGGACTGTTATGTATCATGATACACATTTTGTCGAGAGATTGAACAAAATTAAAACAAATTATCACAACTTACATTTTATGCCCATCTCTCAACATCAAATGAGACAAATATACAGCTTCATCCTATTTAAATGTGTTGTTGGAACTTAGCTTCGCTTAAAATAATGCACGCCATTGCATTGTTGTTAAAAGCATGACGTTTAAAATGACATCGCAACGGTTAATGTGTTTTCTGGCGCTTAAAATGACGTCTTAACTGTTACGTACCTGACGTCAGAGGTAGCTTATACACATTTTAAAACTTCTCCAGTAATCAAACAGCATTGAGTATTTTAGTAAACCATGTTAAGTTCTGATTACAACGTCAATTATAACTTCTGGAACATTTCTTTTTTAACGAGTATATTATCATGTTTATATGTACACATTCTATGAGATCTGTAGTTGATCTTAAATTAATGAAATGACAAATTTGGAAAAACATATCCCAATCTATTTTGTAAAAAAAATAAAAATAAAATAAAAAAAAGACTACGTATAGGATAGAGGCTATGAAGACAAATCTTCACCATTAAGAAACCAAAATGGAGGGAACGTAGGGTACGACCGACCGCGGTTTCTTAAGGTGAAGATTTCTCTTCATAGCCTCTATCCGACTTAGTGTTTACGATAGATTTTATTGATAGTCACTATTTCGGTCACACTATAAACTACGAAGAGCGCTGGTAGTAAAATCTTATTGAATAAATCGTGCAAGTATTTGAAATTTTGAGCATCTGATTGGTTTAAAAAGTAGAGTAAACACTAAAGCTAGTTAAGGTAAGAAAAATACTGTGCCATAGTTGACTAACCACGGTACTCTTTGTAACACGAAACTCCTTAATGTTGAAGTTTTGCTTTGAAAATTCGAGACATTTCAGTTCCGTATTTAATGTTAAGAAATTGCAACAATTAATGTTACAAGTTTGCTCTCCTGTTTCCTATTCTGTCGATATTGTGGTAAAACATTGGTGTGTGGGTTATGTGCTGGTTTAATCTTCTTTTCGAAAGGAAAGGCCTATTGATTCATGTTTCATTTGATTAACAGCAGAATATTACAGTGGAAATTCCCAATATGCGTTTCTTTTTCCTTTTTATTATTTTGTTTCTCATGAAAAGGCAAATTAATGTGTACGACAAATCGGATAATGGTCATTAACTGCAATGCTTGATAAACATGATTCGTATATAATATGTTCATGCGATGCGTATCCGCGCTGCAACACGTGCTGCAACACGTGCCTGTTCGTTTTCTAATGAGTTTATTCGTATTTTAGTACTCTAATAAAGTCTTTCATCATTACAAATATAGGACAATTTGAATATACACACAGTTGACCGATTTTAACATTACATATACAACAACATAATCATTACGCATACATATTAAACAAAAACATACAGTATTTATTAAACGTGTTATCAAAATGTATCAAAAGAGGTTATACCCATATCATCTTCATGTTCTTGCAACGCAATGCATGTTTAGTGGTAGGCCTAATTACAGTTCGCCACCATACGCTTTCCCTATGATTGTTAGGTGACCGGACATCTATGACGACGTCCACCTAAATCCTCAAAGGACGGTAGCGTTTGCTGTTTGTCTTAAATCTTGTATCGTTGTACCACTAGTGGTTTGTTAACTTGTTGCTCTGTCTTCTGCCAAGTCATTGACTACTTGCTTTGTGACTTTTTAATCCTTTGCTGTTGTTTTTTATATTCATAAATACATGGTCATCTATGAGTTATACTTATATTGCCTGTTAATGCTGCCAGGTTTGTCAGAGAATATAGTCTTGCGATTTCTTTATTTACACTGTCCCATTTTACTGCGACGACAATAGGGTATTGATGTATTGTGCACCCTAGAACCTGTTTAAACTTCCAGAGGTCTTTCTGACCGTTCCAAGGCGAAAGCCCTATTGTCAACTCATTTGTGTTTGTAATGTCACATGCCTTGGTTCTTATTAACATTGTAATTGTTGTTTGTTTTAATACGTGTATTTGGTTGACTGTGTTCTGTGAAAGCTACATTTCCTGTTCGACTTTTATACCTACTTTTAATGTGAAATGTGCATGTTGCTTGTAGTCGGACGGAGTTACTTTTGCGTGGAGTCTTCTGTAATACAAATTAAAATTAAGGTTCACAGTGTTTGTTTCTGTCACATAGGTGACTCCTGTATCCAAAACAATAACATATACTTGTTGTGTTTCAAATTTCAAATGAGGGTATACTTTAACATAAGCCGTCGTCCTGTTATTGAACGTTTGCTTCTTCGGATATACTTTAAAGGTACTAACTCACCAAATAACGTCAACATTACACTAAAAAATCGTTTATCCAAACCCTATCTAAGTGTTCAGGTCATAACATAATGTTTATACTGTGAAATCATTATATTTCGTGGGGACCCAAACCACGAAATAAAATCCCCACGATTAGAAATGTCCAGCGTTTGAATTAATTAGTAAGCGTACGAAACAGGCTTTTCATGTTCGATTTTTATATCTACTATATTAAAACAATCTGATTTTGGAAAAGGTTTATCATTATGTATGTATTGAATAATTATATAATTATTTATATAATAAACAAAATAAAAACTTGCTTGTTTGTTTTAGTCAGTATGTATGCCAATGTGTTGACACACTTGTGTTTACGCAAGCGGATTAATTAATCCATTCACGAATGATATTTAAGTTTGTTATCGTTGTCATCATTCATATACAGAGTACTGACCTTTAATTATAGCTGTTAGCCAATCAAATCAGAGATTTGACACACATCGATGCATCCTTCCCAAACAAACAATGGTGTCAGACAGGGTAAAAATTAAAAACAAACAACGGGAGATCAAACCACATCACCCGCGGAGTAGGTGTTTTCAGTGTTAGGTGAGCTGGGATAATTGTTTATTATGATATGTCTGACGTCTGGGTCCAATTTATCGATAATGCGTTTCAACATAGTCTTTTTTTACAGATTTTTTTTTTTCCAAAATCAGAAATGCGCGAAATTACGTCCCCTCGAAACTGTATTTTTGGAATGAATCGCGAAATTTAATCCCGAAGAAATAAAATGATTTCACAGTATGCCCTTTTAAACTATATGCTTTTTCGCTGGTTCTTAAACTACCCGCGACTGAATATGCGTCAAATGAATTATGAGTTGGTAACTTTCCCGTTTTGGGGTTGGGCTTGGCTGTTTAAGCCGTTTATATTGTGTCTATTGGATTTTCAAAATATGTAAGTTATATTTATAACTCGTCCTCATAACAACTAGATTTAGAAACGGTATACATATGCCTGTTGATGGCGAGATAGGAATTAACGTTTGATATTTCATCTGATGACATAGTTTGATCAGCTGTATGTTCGACATCACAGAGTTACTGTGGGATTGGCATTGATTTGAACAAATGATTTATTGCACTCCTAAGACTTTTAAGTGTTCACCGCTTTGTGTTAATAACTTATTTGTATACACTTTTTCGAGAACCAAATATTAAGAAAAATAGATCAGTCGTTTTTGAAGTTCATAGCGATATCTAGCTTAAGTGTTGTTTGTGTGTGTGTGTTGGGTACGTGTTTCCGATTTATGCATCGTGTGTGCGCTACACTTCAGATTCGATTTTATTGAGACAAAATAATGCTTAATTTCGAAGACAAACGTCTTTACCCTTTGTGCAGAAACAAAAATTGAAACCTGAACCACATGCCCGTATTATTTTGCATTGTTTCTCTACGTTCTCTCTAGTGTGTCTGTGTCAGTCAATCAAAAATGATACCAATATCTCTGTAAAACGGCTGCCTCTGCAATATTTTATTTTAGAAGAAAGCTTCTAGACGTTTGTCTTAAAAATAAGCCTTGTGTCGCAGCCGCAGATGTTCTAGACTAAGGACAAGCCATGTGTCACAGTCGCAGATGATCTAGACAAAGGACAAGCCATGTGTCGCAGTCGCAGATGATCTAGACTAAGAACAAGCCTTGTGTCGCAGTCGCAGATGATCTAGAATAAGGACAAGCATTGTATCGCAGTCGCAGATGATCTAGACTAAGGACAAGCCTTGTGTCGCAGTCGCAGATGATCTAGACTAAGGACAAGCCATGTGTCGCAGTCGCAGCTGATCTAGACTAAGGACAAGCCTTGTGTCGCAGTCGCAGATGATCTAGACTAAGGACAAGTCATGTGTCGCAGTCGCAGATGATCTAGACTAAGAACAAGCCTTGTGTCGCAGTCGCAGATGATCTAGACTAAGGACAAGCCTTGTGTCGCAGTCGCAGATGATCTAGACTAAGGCCAAGCCGTGTGTCGCAGTCGCAGATGATCTAGACTAAGGACAAGCCTTGTGTCGCAGTCGCAGATGATCTAGACTAAGGACAAGCCTTGTGTCGCAGTCGCAGATGATCTAGACTAAGGACAAGCCATTTTGAAGAGGAAAATATGGAACTGTTAAAGACACATTTCCCAGCTGATTGTAGTCGTTGAAAAATCATGGATAGCATGCTTTTTAACTGCTTACTTCTCGCTGACTGATTACCACAGAGACATTATATTGAGGCCCCATCATAGTTTTTTTCTTTTCATTTACTATTACCTTTGTTTTTTATATAAAATATATTGTAACTAAAAACACTAGATAGTTTATTATGGGGGAGCATATAGTCGCCGCTTTTTCCGTCCGTCCGTGTGTGCGTCCGCTCGTCACACTTTTTGTCCGGAGCATAACTCAAAAAGTTTGCTTGATTAAAGTTTGTGTGAATGATTAGGACAATCAGACAGAGTTCAGTTCATAGGAAGCATAACTCTAGCTTCACTACTTTTTAGCTCTACTGATCAGAGATCAGCAGAGCTTATGCCGTGGTGCGGCGTCCGTCGTCCGTCTGTCCGTCCGTCTGTCTGTCCGTAAACTTTTTTTTGTAGCGACAACTCCTCTGAAACTACTGAATAGATTTTCATGCAACTTTACAGAAATGTTGCCCATGAAGTCTAGTTGATCCTAGCAAAAATTCATATTGATGTGAAATCCAAGATGGCTGCCAAATCTAAAAATAGGTTTTTAAAAAACAAGTTTGTAGCGACTACTTCTTAAAAACTATAAGTGATATTGATATGGGACTTTTTCTAAAATGATCAGCATGACATGATGTTGGTCCTTGTCAAAAATCGTTTTGATTCAACGTTAAACATGGCTGCCAGCGGCCATCTTTGTTTACATAGAGTTATATAATGAAAACTTGTAGCGACTACTCCTCTGAAACTACTTGACGGATTTTCATGAAACTTCACAGGAATGTTGCTTTTGATGTCTAATTGATCCTAGCAAAATTTTAGGTCGGCCGGAAATTCAAGATGGCCGCCACGACTAAAAATATTTTTTTCAAAATACAAGTTTGTAGCGACTTCTTCTTGAAAACTATAAGTGATATTGATATGGGACTTTTTCTAAAATGATCAGCATGACATGATGTTGGTCCTTGTCAAAAATTGTTTTGATTCAACGTTAAACATTGCTGCCAGCGGCCATCTTTGTTTACATAGAGTTATATAGTAAAACTTGTAGCGACTACTTCTTTAAAACTACTTTGCGGATTTTCATGACACTTTACACGAATGTTGCTCTTAATGTCTAATTGATCCTAGCAAAATTTCAGATCGGCCAGAAATTCACGATGGCCGCCACAGCTAAAAATATCTTTTTTAAAAAGAAGTTTGTAGCGACTACATCTTGAAAACTATAAGTGATATTGATATGGGACTTTTTGTAAAATGATCAGCATGACATGATGGTTATCAGAGTCAAACATTATTTTGATTCGACGTTAAACATGGCTGACAGTGGCCATCTTTGTTTACATAGAGTTATATAATGAAAACTTGTAGCGACTACTCCTCTGAAACTACTTGACGGATTTTCATAAAACTTCACAGGAATGTTGCTCTTGATGTCTAATTGATCCTAGCAAAATTTCAGGTCGGCCGAAAATTCAAGATGGCCGCCACGGCTAAAAATAATTTTTCAAAAAACAAGTCTGTAGCGACTACTTCCTGAAATCAAAATCAATCAGTAGAGCTTCAAGGTCATTGACCTCTTGTTTTAATTATATCCCTTTTTTGAAAAATCTTATCCGGAGCATAATAGAGTTCCATACGGATTCATTTTGAATAAGGAAGCACTCACAATAAACATTACTTTTTTTTGTGTAACTTTCGGGATGCATCCATCGGTTCTACCGATTCTCTTGTTATTATTAATATCAATTAACAAACAACAACACACGAACTATAAGTGATAAGAAGCAAAATATAACGACGACGACGGACAGACAACGGACGGACGACGGTTGAAGAGTGGTTCCAAAACATCACATTGAGCCCCCCCCCCCCCCCCCCCCCCCCCCCAAATACAATAGGCTCGAAATGTGTCTTTAAGACTGTTTGTATGGTATTTTACGTCATTTTTAACACATGTCAGGTTATATATGACGGTCGATTTTTGTGGTGGAGGCAGACCACCCACTTTTCCTGGGTAAAACCAATACTATACACCTCCCGTCATCCGTAAGAATCGACACTTCCTCACTTACAAGTCGAGTTCCCAGTGGGATTCGAACCTGCAGCGGTGAAAGGCGAATGTTTACATTATTCCGAGATGAATGCGAAACTATGTTAAGGAATAAATATTTTAAATGCACTAAGTATAGTTAAAACCTGATTTATCTTCACTTATCTCGTTTTTCTCTCACAAATGACCACATTTGGAGCGTGGGGTGGGGGAAGGATCGACAACAGAGAACGCTTAGGAACATAAATGTTACGTTTTAATTCTAGTTGTACAATATTCAAAGAACACTGAATACATACAAGTATAAAAAGCATAAATATATACATTATAACACACGGGTACCATCCGGTAACTGCATTTCATACGAACACGCACAGGTAACAGCATAGCATACCCCCATACAAAACGAACATCCAATCGGTTACTTGATTTCATAAGACCGTGCAACACGAACACAAACCGCTTACATCATAGCATACACTAATGTAACACGAGCATTGCAAATCATAAGCTCGTGCAACACGATTATCCATCGGTAACGTCGTTTCAAATACGACCGTGCAACACGAACACTTACCTCGAACAGAATAACATATGCTCGTGCAACACGAACACTTCATATCAAACGCTCGAGCAACACAAGCACCCATCGGTAAAGTCATTGCATGCGATCGTGCAACACAAAGACTCACCTCTAACAGTATATCACACGTCTATGCAACACAAGCTACATGACTGATTAGCTCAAGTACATATTACAACTTTTGTCTTTGAATAGCATTAATACATTGACTATTATTTAGAGTATAGCTATTTATCATATACTTGCCTATAAATACGTTGTTTTTTTACGATGCAACATAGACCTAGCTAGCTTTAGATGTCAGATCACGGAAATATCCGAATGTTCTTTCTGACTTTTTTCACCGGACTGATACGGAAATTACAAATTAGTTACGGTTGTATACGATTTCTCACGCGTATCTATCCTGTTTTCGCGCCAGATTATTGTCTATAGAACCATTTGAAGTGGATGATTTTTGTTAGTTTGTTTGTATGGTGTTTTACGTCATTTTCAACACATGTAAGGTTATATATGACGGTCGATTGTTTGTGGTTGAGGCAGACCACCCACTTTTCCTGGGTAGAACCAGTACTGTACACCTCACGTCGTCCGTACCTCACTTACAAGTCGAGCTCCCAGTGGGATTCGAACCCGCAGCGGTGAGAGGTGGATGAAATAACCACTTATGATATTCAGTTTCTTAATTAGACACTTTCAAATTCTATGGCATTCATTTTAAATCAAGTTTTGGAAAAAATAAATATCGTGTACCCTTACGCGACACACGTGAACACATCCGAATGGGATTAGATCTATTAATAACATTAATGTGTTCCCTGGAAAACAGCGTAGTAAGTTAGTTGAAGTTGACAACAAAGTCATTGCTGAAGTATATGATAAATAGAACAAGAAACGTTTATTTTCATATCATACCCTATATCAGGCCCTCGACCCATATCGGCCCTCGAGCTTAAGCTCCCTGACTGGTATGGTGCCTTAGATCTGATATAGGGTGTGATATGAAAATACCGATTTATTATTTCGAATATTTAATAAAAATATTTTGAACAAAATGAATGCAAGTAATGTAGGAAAACTAACGGGACGCCGTGAGGTTTTAAAAAATCAAGGACTTTGAAGAAACCAACAAACACTAGGACAACTATGGATCTCCTGATGGGATTTAGTGTTGGGTAATTTATTATACTAGAGCTATTTATCATTTAGGGATTTTGATATTAACACTGTCCTTAAATAAAAATGCTAAATATCTAATTATTATTTTGACCGTTTTCAACCGATTTCAACCCCAACGCAATACACATTTCACTGAAACGCTATTCTCAAAACAATGGAGTTGGGAAACAAATCATAATGTGTCCTGCAATATTACTATATTTAATAAAAATACTCATTATCGTCCTTTATCATGCAGATATGCACTTTTCTGCCTAATAAAGGAGTGACCTAATACATTTTGCTTTATTAGGCTCTGACCAATAAGTAGTCTCTATCATCCAGACACACTCAAGCTGACTGCGAGCGCTAGCGAGCGTCTGGACTCACTGTTCTTTAAAAATGTTGACCGATAGACGGCGCCAACCGTCAAAACTGACTGCGACGTGACGTCATTTTGATTGCAACATCAAAGTGCACGTTGAATTACGCGCAACATTAGTTCCAATGGGATGTGTGTACTTTCTTATTAAATATACAATAAACTTCGTTTTATTGTAGTTTCTCTAAAAACATAATATAATCTTACAAAATGATGTTTAAAATTTAATTTTTGGCATTAATCGTGTGTTTGGAGTAATTTTATAGCACAACATTGCGCGTAACGTCACGTATTTATTGACGCCGTCGTGACGTAGGGGGTGATTCCCACGGATTTCCATAACAAACTGAAGTTGACCAATCAGAGGCCGGTGATTTTTTTTTGTACACACCTCGTTTTGATGTCAAACATTTTAAAGAACAGTGAGTCCTTCTTTGAGAGAAGTCTCGCGAGAGGTCTGGATGATCGAGACTAACCAATAAGGCAAATCAATGTGGAATCCCTCGGCGTTTATTGTACGTAACGTTATCTGACGTCAAGCACGTAACGTTGCCTGACGTCATAAAACAAACAAAAAACAATATAGCGGCGTCCTCGATAAAAGTAACATTCTGAGAAAAAGGTAATAATAGGTTATTCATACAGAAAATGTGGATAATCTAAATGATAAATATAATATATGTCAGTGCCTTTTACTGTCGTGCTCGGCACGAACACAAAGAATGGCGAGGCTCTCTTCGTTTTCTAAGCCTCGCCTAATAAACTTGATAGTAAAAGGCACTGACATAATATTCTCTACATATCTGACGATGCTTATATATGTCATCACGTGACATTAAAACAAAAATGGCACAATCCTGTGCTTGACTTTCGCACAGTAAAGCTGCCAGTAAGGACCGTACTTCCTACTGCATTTGTGTTCATCTCGGTAACTACGGTGCGTCAAAAGAATGACGAGTACAATGACGTACGTATACGGAAGCATGTGTTCAAATCCTGTAGTCACCGTCCAAAAAAAAGATAGGAGGATTTCCGGGATGTAGTGAAAATGGCGCGAAAGTCCCCACCAACCGGAAGCTAACAGAATGCTCTCCCTTTCCTCTCCATTCTCAATGGTGTATTTGGCGCGAATAATGTCGGGTCGCTTACCCCAAACCAAACAATTGCCATCTGCGTTACGGACGACCTGTCTCTGCAAGTCGGCAAGATAATTGATTAGAATCGACAGGAGTCCAAGGCCTAGAATGACGGAAGACCAGAATAATCCTAAATGAATAGGATGACTGACTAGGTATTGGCTGACTATTGGATACAGAGCCGGTAACCAACATAGACAACCCCAGCATATATAGTACCCGGCTCGATCTAGAATGATGTCTATAGTGCCCATATACCCCGCCTCCCACATGAAGAACTTCGTTATATAGGCAAGCTGTAATACGGCTGTAACAAACATGCTGTCAACAAACCCGTAAAGTTCGTAACTCTTTAGAGCGTAAACACATACAAGAAGCGGCCATATAGTCATTCCAAACCTGCAGTTTGTGAAGACCTTAATGTCAATGCCGAAAACTTTGGGGTAAAGCTCAGTACCCCAGTAGTAGTCAAATATAAACCCACCACCAGTTTTTCCACTGTCCGTTGAAGATGGCGCGAATACTCCTTTCATGTAAAGACATAACACAAACACAAGAGCAAACACGTTCATAAAAGCAAGAAGTTCTCCGAATCTGTCGTACACTACACTTGTTGACATGCCATTCATTTTCAAGACGACTGTGAGCACCGCAAAGCCCGCCATTGTGACGGAGTAATGGAGAAACCCGTTATCCTTGTACATCGGGGTGTTTCCTGTTGGGGTCACGGGTCCATACACCGTTTTCCCGGGTAAAACTTTCATCCAGAATATTGCCCAGGCAAAATATCCGAATACCACACTCACTGTAAAACTGTTTATAATACTGATGTCTCCCCATATATTTGCGAACGTTGCGAACAGAGGGCGCTCTGGAATGCGCGACAGCATTTCTGCGTAACTTCCGTTACATTTAGCGTTTGTGTACCAATATAGAATAACAATCTGCGGAGTGAATATGATCATGCACAATGGTAGGAAAATCTTATTTAGAAACGTTCTTAATGTTCTGCTAATACCAGTTTTCTCAAGGGTTTGGTATCCCTCTTTGTATCCATGAAAACCGTTCGAAATAACATCGTTTACGAGTACATCATTACTTTCGTTCTGTTGCTTCCGTTTTGCCCGCGTGGTAACTCCCGCCATATTAGTATCTTCTGCTGTGTTACTAAATCTGAAAGTAGACGAAAACTTTACAAATTATACATGTTTACGCTGAAAAGGATATTGCTTGGAAAATACTTTAGGAATTGTGCATGAAGACAATTTTACTGAAAACAAGAGCATTAAATGGAAAATATCCATTTACCAAACTTGAACGTCAATGCATAACGTTTACTTGGCTTTATTTACATTCGTAGCGAATCAAGTTATAACTTGTTTTCACTTGCATTTTTTAAAGGCACACGGCAGTCTTAATTTTTAAAAAAACTCACGGCGTCACGTAAGTTTTTCTACATAACTTGCATTTGTTTAATCATTAATCAGAAGAATAGTATAAAGCAAATAATTTTTTACATATTTAAAATTAATAAAGCGTCTATTATAATGCACGAATGATACATTTAAACATTTGGTAGAATAACGAAAATAATTGAAATCTTCTATTTTTATTTAACTAAATGCAAGCTGTTTTAAAGTGAAAATGATACTGGATTGAGCAGTCCAGACTCTATTGTACTCATCCCTTTAGGACGTCCTATCGGGTCATCGGGCGGAGGAACGTAAAACCTTAGAAGCAACTAAAAACAATCTAATGGTTGATATAAAACTCAAGATTGCCGTGTATCCCTTTAAAACAGACCATACGCACTGTATATTTGATTAGATTTCTCTATATTGGTTTACACTTGATGATCTATCAATACATATAGATATAACATCATTAATTTCCGAAGCAACGACGATGACACTTTCCCGCGTATAAAAATAGATACGCCGACACACATTCATATTAACCCGAGGTGACAAGAGTCTCGTGTGAACGTGATCACTATGTCGGTTGTAATTAAACTTGATGAGACAAAAATAGTAGTAGATCTACACCTAAACCTGTCATTGAGGCCAGGAAGTAAATCACTGTGGTATTCAAGCCTGGTGTAGTCGAAAGGAGTTCCCAAATATATAATCCCTAACTTTTTTTGTGATAAAAGGCATTTTTGAGTATTTAAGGCCTGTTTTTCTGGCTGAAATGACTTTATTGATTTGTTTGTGAGAGCTAAGAACCATTTGCATGGTTGTATGATCATTTAATAATATTTTATCAACTTGAAAGTTTTGAAAAGGAAAGTAGAACACATTTAAGAGGTGCCGAATGAATGCAGTTTGTTCACGGTGTCAACAAAGATCAGCATCTTATTTTCTGTTATGCTTCTATTCTCAGCAGTTTCCTAGAGAGGAAGGTCTCATGACTAAGAATATGTAAGTGAATCTTAGTTTGAAAATGGCTAACTAGAAAGCTTGGAAAGTATTGTACAGGACTCAATGGGATTTGTTTTACTTCCGGTACACTTTGAATCATAGTAATGTATAATTCGGTCAATATTTTAGAACAGTGTTCTGCACGTCAAGTTAAAAACTACACCAGGGACATATGGTTTGTTTGTTTGTTTGAATGGTGTTTTCGTAATTTTAGCACTTTTTAGGTCATATTTGACGATTTTGTTTTTTTGTGGTAGAGGCAGACCACCCTATTTTCATCCCCCAGACCACCCCATTTTTAAAATATA
Organism: Cyrtodaria siliqua; assembly: GCA_037043455.1. NCBI lineage: Eukaryota > Metazoa > Mollusca > Bivalvia > Adapedonta > Hiatellidae > Cyrtodaria > Cyrtodaria siliqua. The sequence goes on from JAWPHD010001602.1 coordinate 265,719, forward strand.
CACGCACAGTGAACCTACCATAACTCAAACTTACGTTACGTACATGTTAATAACCTAACCATGATGTATACACGCACAGTGAACCTACCATAACTCAAACTTACGTTACGTACATGTTAATAACGTAACCATGACGTGTACACGCACAGTGAACCTACCATAACTCAAACTTACGTTACGTACATTTTAATAACGTAACCATGACGTATACACGCACAGTGAACCTACCATAACTCAAACTTACGTTACGTACATGTTTATAATGTAACCATGACGTGTACACGCACAGTGAACCTACCATAACTCAAACTTACGTTACGTACATGTTAATAACGTAACCATGACGTATACACGCACAGTGAACCTACCATAACTCAAACTTACGTTACGTACATGTTAATAACGTAACCATGACGTGTACACGCACAGTGAACCTACCATAACTCAAACTTACGTTGCGTACATGTTAATAACGCAACCATGACGTATACACGCACAGTGAACCTACCATAACTCAAACGTATGTTACGTACATGTTAATAAAACATCATGACGTATACACGTACAGAGAACCTACCATAACCTAAACTTATGTTACGTACATGTTAATAACGTAATCATGACGTATACACGCACCGTGATCCTACCATAACCTAAACTTATGTTACGTACATGTTAATAACACATCATGACGTATACAAGCACAGAGAACCTACCATAACCTAAACGTACGTTACGTTCATATTATTAACATAACCATGACGTATACACGCACAGAGAACCTACCATAACCTAAACTTATGTCACGTACATGTGAATAACGTAATCATGACGTATACAAGCACAGTGAACCTACCATACCCTAAACTTATGTTACGTACATGTTAATAACGTAATCATGACGTATACAAGCACAGTGAACCTACCATAACCTAAGCTTATGTTACGTAGATGTTAATAATGTAACCATGACGTATACAAGCAGAGAGAACCTACCATAACCTTAGCTTATGTTACGTACATGTTAAATGGATACACCACGGTGATCATATCATAACTTAAACTTACGTTACGTACATGTTCATAATGTAACCATGACATATACATGCACAGCAAATCTATCGTAACGTAAACGACGTATACTAGACAGCTTCACTGCGCATGTCCCGTTTCACTCAAGCTGAAACGTTGTGGAGCAGTCTAGACGTATACAAGCACAGTGAAGCTACCATACTGTTTACAAACGTGTTAATAATGTAACCATGACGTATTCACGCACAGCGAACCTACCTTAAAAAACACTTTCCTTAACGATAGTATATATATTCATAAACAACTCCTTTATTTTGCAATTCAAACTACATGTAGTTATATGCGAGACGTTTCATCAAACAAGTTTGTAGGCCTAATTGCGGTTAGACTGAATATTACGCTCCGAAATGGAGAGCAGACGCTCATATGGATTCACAATCGATCATGTTCACTCCTGCGGAATCTGTACGCAGCGAGCACGAGGTAGTGCATTAGAATCAAGCGTATATTCGTATCATGCGCTATATTCCATACTACAGCTATTGGTGTAGATCCTATCTTTTAGCACGATGATCCTATCTACTTCGTTGGGTACGGTTACAAAATTGCAGATAGTTTCTAAGTCGTTTAGTTTAAGTAGTGGACGTTTTATTTGGCACATGTATATTGATATGACTTTCACATCATCCATACAGCTTTGGTAATTGTTTTTCATAATGCTGATACTTTGATGACTGTGTACATATTTCTACAAATTATCTATATATAAATAACACAATTTACGAAACTGGAACGATATGAATTATTATCAGCCTGAGGTATTACTTTAAAAAATAATTCCAAGAATATCTTTTGTGAATAAAATTATCGGACTTTCATGATAAGCCAAAAATAAACACCGTCAAAGTTTGCTTATAATTTCATTGATCTAATCTTTCGTACTATGCACTAACCTGTTCTCGCAATGTACAGAATCCCCAGGAGTGACGTTCAAATACGTTACCAAACCACAACAGTTGCAAAGGTATGCCACTGGTGTCGACAGCTGTAGCCGATATGTTAATGTCATAATGCAAATTACTAAGGTTGTAATTACAGAAAACACGGAAACTGCGAAAAACAAAAGTACAAAGTACGAAAATCAATTATGAAGGGCCTGGGTGCGATTTGAATGTTGCCTATATTATTATTGACTAAAATTGTGAAATTTTAAAAAACTAGTGACGTTTTCAAGTTCTTGATTCAGTGTACTGGCATATTTAAACTAACGGTGATGATGTCATTGACGAATTGTGTCCACATTTTGTGTTATCCCATTAAGATTGCATTAAAAAAGACAACACTTAGAACTCAAATAATCTTGAGTATTTTACATGCAACTTCCAGTTTAATATGTTTACATCTTTATCTTGACATCGATAGCCTTGAAAAAGAAATGACTATCTAATGGTTAATAAACATGTGAATTAATCAATACACTATGTCTTTGATGACAAAAGAAGAGTATGCTTCAATACACATATTTATCAAGCTTTTATCCGTTATGCATATGTAGTACTGTCTAGATAAAAGTGTAAACATATTAAACTGGAAGTTGCATGTAAAAATATTCAGGACTGTTTGAATTCTATTTTTTCTTTATAGGATTTTGTGTCAAACGCAGTACTGCCAACGCGATGAAATACAACACTAAGTGGCATTCTATATTTTAGAAGATAGCTGAGTTTATCACTAGAGTTACTTGTAATACCACTACGTCCGTAAAACAGGGTACAGAAATCGAAGCTAATTAGCGCCCCTACTTTAAATTAAAGCTGTAAATGACATTAAACAATATAACGTTATATGTTCCTGTCTGTTTTTTGTTGTGTGTTTTTGTTTTGTTTAATGTCTGCATCAAGTTGTTGGCGTATGAATATTTTATCTGTGATGAAAACCAGCTTGTCTTAGATGCTGTCATGAATATTAAATCAATGTGCGTCTTTATTATATCTAACGGCAAACTGGGATATTTAATAAGCGCTTTTGTGAATGAGAACAGCTAATTAGGTACTATTTATTCCCCACACACCGACCCTCACAAACCTTAGTGAGTGAAATAAAAACAAAAAGCAGTATACTGAGATATGTTTTATGATAAAAATGACACTACGGCATGATTGGACATTTAGTTCAATAAAATGGAACATATTCACTAATACGTGAGTGTTGACATCTTCCCATTAAATGCATTAACGGTTTATAGAGATTATTTAACTGCTGGAATCGATTATAGGGAAATCCTTCACGCGATGGTAGTCGTGTTGTTCTTTTCACGAACTATCGTATGCGAATGAGTGACAAACAAAACACGACTGCTATCGAGTGAAGGATTTCTCTATAATCGAACCCATCAGTTAAATAATCTATCTATTACATTTTAAATCAGTTTATGTAATTTTAACATAATTTATTCGCTTTACTGAACGTTATCGGCGGATACAACACTATATTGACGTCATAACTCAACGTCACAATTAGTTATTTTTGTGTTCGGCGTTAGTTATTAATATTTAGCGATTATGAATATTCTTTTACTGAGAAATTCCTATCTTTCGCCCACAGAAGTGTAATAAATATTTTTAGATACTCTGGAAAACACATCCGCAATTCTTCCTGTACCGTTAATTAAGGAAAATCACAACCATGAGTCACAACACAATTATATATAACGGACGCCTTTTAAATACATTGAGGAAAATATTCACCATAATACAATGTCGATAATATAATGTAGATTTAATGGCTTAAAGGGGGTACATTAGGATTTTTCTAGAAATATCTTAAATTATAAAAATGTTCCAATTCATGATAAAACACTTATATCCATCAAAATATGATGTTCGAACCATATTGCTAAGGTTTAAACTTTGAATACACCATATAGCTAGGACGGAATCGGGCATAAAATGCTGAAATTAACCCTGGTGCGTCACCTAGGATAGCACGTATTACTGTACAGAATTAATTTCCTTGTAACTAAGGGGTCATTTTTAGCATCATTCATTATGTTTAGGCGCTTTAAAATAGAAAATATCATTATTTGTCAATTTTAAGTCGGACCCCTAGACCCCTTTGAAAAGCCTGATGTACTCCCTTTAAATTATCAACAGATGCATAGAATACCCGTAGACGTAGTATAAAGATATTTTTATTAATTCATTAATAATTTTTAAAGATTGGAAACTTATAAATATTTCAAAATGGCGACAGTGATGTCAGTCACCAAAAAAAAAAGAACAAACATTTCCCAGGCTGATTCTGCTGTTTATATCATTTATGACGATTTATATGTATAATTTTAATGTGGATTACATCCCTTTGTTGCATTTAACAATAGGGATACATTTTATTATGTACATAGTTTGATTACCAAGACAAACCTCACAAACATGAATTTAGCAAAGCCATCTTGAGATTTCAAACATACGCCATTTCACACTCCGTCATGGACATGTCAATTCATAAAGTTAAAGTATTAATCAGCTAAATTGTCTCCATAAGTGTTCATTCAGATGTTATGTCAAGATTATCTTGCCACATCAACGTTGATGTATATACTATGCGTTGAGTCTAATCTGGTGACGAGCCGCGGTGGCCCAGCGGTTAGGACGTTCGACTGTGGATAAGGAGAGCATGTGTTCGAACCCCACATGCGCCAGTGGATTACTTAGTTGTGTCCTTAGTCAAGACACTTTTCTTAGCCTTGTCGTCGGCGGGTGGTCCCGTGTATCGGATCTCATTGCAAACACGTTAACGATTTGTATGTTGTTTGCGTGGTGTTTTACGTCATTTTCAACACATGTAAGGTTAAATATGACGGTCGATTATTTTTCGTGGTGGAGGCAGACCACCTCTGTCATCACGTAAGAATCGACACTTCTTCACTTACAAGTCGAGCTCCCAGTGGGATTCGAACCCGCGTTAAACGGATCAGCTCGTTAAAGAACCATAGGAATATATTCGATAGTAAGAGTGGGACACGAATCCCGGATTCTTATATATCTGCCCCTCTCAACTCACTGGAGCGGCTCGAAATAACATAAAGACTGTGTTGTTTAATCAACAATTCAATTCGATTCTAATCTTGTGGGGGCAGGCACAGAATATGTGCGTGCTGCAAACTGCTTAGTTTAAACATTGTCTTCACAAATAGTATATACAGTAGTCTTGATCATCTTCAACGCTTGATTGTAAAAACAAACGTCTTGACAAGTTGGGCAACTTTGAAACAGAACCACGTGACCGTGATTATTATTTTTTTATTAAAGTATTTCTTACCATCCGCATTTAGTTCGTCCATATAATGATGAAGTTTCCCTCTTTGTTTATCTTTGTTTATTAATAAATGTATTGTCTTTCTGCTTTTTAGTATATCTTTTGAGAGCAGGTGTTCCTGTCTCAGCCAATCAGAAACCTTACCAGTGTATCGGCAAAAATCAAACTTTGTTCAGGAGGTCTTGTCTAGACGTTTGTCTTGAAACCAAGCAAGCGTCGCAGATGATCTAGACTATATATACAGTTGACATCATACAATACATGAATTACACCGTTAAAGATTCAATCAAAGTCAGCTAGAAGCTTTTGTGAATCTGTCTCCAAATAGATAACTTAAATTTTGCACGAGAGTGACGGAAGTATCGCATTACAGTTTTATAATGTGAATAAACAATTTTATAATGTGAATAAACAAAAATATAGCTAGAATGGTTGCTGATAATTAATAAAAGTGGTCACACACGGTCAAGAACTACAAACAGAATTATTGCAGATTGGATGCAAAATAAACACAGAAATAGGCGAAAATTCGGACATAAATTACAGTATACAAGTGTTCAAACTCCGCAAAGAATAAATGGGGTTTGTGGATATTTGGACGCAAAAATACCTTACGAGAAACTAAACCATCCGACATTGTAAAAGTTTTTAAACTCAGCAAAGAATCACTGTTTTATTGCAGATTGACCGAGATTCAATACCTTTTATTAAGCTTATAATAATCCGACATATAAAAAAACTCAGCGACGCATCACTGTAAAACTCCAGGCTGGAGGAAAAGTAAGCAGAATACATAATCTCGTGAAAGTATTCCAACTCGGCAAAAAATCACTGCGTGTTTTATTGCAGACTGCTCGCAAGATAAAATAATTCAATATCTATCATTAAGCTTGTATTAATCCGACATGTTATACAACTTAGCAAAGAATTACTGTTTTACTGTAGATTGGAGGCAAACTAAACAGAATAAATTACCTCGTGATCAGCTAATACTCCGACATATATTTGCTTGCAAATGAATCACTTACATGTAACCATGTTCACCGCCATACTTATAATTATACGTATTCAGCCGAAAGTGGTAATTATGATAGCAACATACGCTGCTGTCAAAAGGGCTTTTGACACTGTTGGAAGGCCAATGGTCCCAAAGCTAGGTCAATTTACTTTTTTTACATTATTGAGTCGGGCCGATATTATGCCCCTTCCCAAACAAACAAACAAACAAAAAACAACAACAAAAAAAACAACAAAAAAAACAGCCAGCAAGCAAGCAAACAAGCAAACAAACAAACAAAAAAACAAATGAATTAATACATAAATAATCTATTAATTTTCCAAATTCTGAAAGGAACACACGGCCATCCCAGGACTTTCTTTCCTTCTTAAACAGGGGCCGAAATTCCGATACATCACAATTCAAAATTGGTCATTTTTTTCCCAATTGTGGCCAAATTATTTCACAGTTTTAAACAACATTTCCACATCTAACTTTCTCAATATTGTTTTGTCTTGGATACTTTTACATTAGAAAGTTTATCTAAAATTTACCATATTATGATGAATAATTGTACATTTTTTTATAGTCCCACAAAAACAATGTATGCATGTACTGAGTAATATTGCTTTTAACAATTAATCTTTCAATAATTTTTCACAAATCAGACAGTTATCATGCTTTTTTTTCCACAAAATGACCAGGCTAGGTAGTCTTCACAATCTTAGAAAAAAAGCCCTGCATCCAGATTTGTTTAAAACTTGAGGCTTCCCGTTTTTAAATCATTAGTTATGACTGTTTGTATAGTGCGGAGCAAATTGTTTTTCCATATTACTCTATAAAACTTATTTCCCTTGTGTCCCTCGTCTATTTACAACCTCATAAACAGTAAGATTTGGAGGAAACAAGTACTACACGTAGTTAAAAGTAGAAAAAAACATCAAATTATTGGAAATTATTATTTACACAAAATATACAATTAGACAATATATTACTCTTCAATTATATTAAACAGTAGTATAGAAGTTGGCTTAACATATAATTTTGAATTATTAAGCTTTCGTCCATCTCACACAACTGTGGAACGTAATATATATATATATATTTTATTTACCTCGTCATAGGTCTATGGAGGTTCGAGGCCATCCTCCATAAACCTTACAAATGTATATATAAAATGTTGCAATAAGTCTGAAAAGACCCTTGAGCAAATCAATCAAATACAAATACTATTTAAACTATGTTTCTCGGTCATAGTGGGCAGTGTGACTGTTTTCTTTGTTACCTCATATAAATATCTGAAGACAACATGGCAGTCAAATTATAAACATTCGTCCATTCATGAGTTATAATTAAAATATATACCCCTACAGAATATAAACACACATAAATAGCATAGCGATAAACACATTTACAAAACAAACATACACAACCGCATTGTATTATAATTAAAAGTATGCGATTATTACAACAATTAAGTCAGATTCTATCTGGCAAACACTGTATCATTCCTTACCTTAAAACTTTTATAAATATATTCACCAATATTTTTTATATCCCGCGTGTTTGTCGATTGCAAAAGTTCAACAGCTTTAAACATGCTTTTCCTTTTATAGTAATATGGTTTGATTAATGCAACTCTAATATCATTATATAATGAACATTCAAAAACGAAATGAAACTCGTCTTCAACACAATTACAAAGTTTACATTTACGATTTTCTCTCGGAGTTATTTGTGGTTTTGACCATCTGCCTGCTTATATTTCTAACCGGTGAGATGATACTCGTAATCTGGAAGAACAACTGTGGAACGTAATGATTGTTTATGTTTAAAACCTTCGTAAACACTGAACAGTTTGCGAAGGTGTGAGAACCGTCGCTATATCATTGCCTTCCAGAGGCATTTCTAGAGTAATATGACCTGCCACAGATATGTTGATAACAACATGGATACACTAATTATTTATCTGTATATATTACTCGCATTTCGTACACCGAATGACCACACTTTTAATAAGCATCACTTCAGGCATAAATGGTTATTTTTGTATTTCCTACACATGTTTATACTATATATAATTATATTATATACATAGGTCATTTGTCTTCAAGCGAATGCACGAGTTTACGCGAAGTTCATATGAGTTTGTTTTTTACACGATTTCAGCTGTAAAGTTTTATAAAAGATAGTTGTTAAGTTTTATGAAGTGTGTTGTTAATTTTGTTCACAAGTATATTGATACATGATGATGTTGATGTTGAAGTTATTCCATCAAATAACAAGGACCACAATGGAAATAAGAGAATTCACATTCACTTTTTTGTGTTATCCTTAGTGTTTGATATTAACATGCCATGGACTTATACATATTTGATTTTATACCATGCTATGTTATTTTTATACTAAAATAAATCTATCTATCTATCTATTTTAACATTTAATGATATTTACAGATACAACTGTAAAGGGAGTACCTCAGGCTTTGGAGCCTAAATTGTTTAAAACCATAAAAACGCATGGAATTACCAATTTAAAACGTGAAATAGTTCATAGATATTGGTGAAATATTAACAGTTTCCTATAATACTGCGCAATAATTAACAATTATAATTAACAACAAGTAGAGAAATCCCCAAGTTATAAATAGATGTCACGAAGAGTAAATCGGCGATACTCGCGTTGTAATGCATTACGATTTATTTCACCGCAAAGTTTAAGATAGCTATCCCTGGCGCGTCACCATAGTTAAAAAATACCTTCTTCGGGTCCTTTACATTATATATGTTCAGCTTAATTTCTGTTTGTGTTTTATGGCTCATTTAGTTTATTTTTTATCAATTAAATATATAAATAATGTATTTTGATAATACCAATCCTGATGTAGGCTTTAGAATGTAATTGATGAAATCTGTATATGAAAAGTTAAAGGGAGTACATCCGAGTTGGAATGTTGGAATTCAATTGAAATGCTTTCAAATACATTATCTCGGTATTAAATGAATAGAAATAAACCAAATGAGACATAAACCACCAAAAGCACTTGCACTGGATATATAAAAGACCTTTGCGACAGGGTAGCTATTTCAAACTTGGCGTTACAAAAAAAATATTTGTAAATATTGCCGAGATGATCCTTTTTGGGGATTCCTCTATGACCTGATAAGTCTTGTAATTTATAATTAGTGTGTCTTATTACAGGAAACTGTTAACATTCCATCTATATCATTGAACCATTTCATGTTTTAAATTGATCATTTCATAGCTATCTTTTTTTTCAACAAATTTAGCCTCAAAGCCTGATACAAACGCTTTAATTTCAAAACTAGGTCAAAGTTCAAAATTAGGTCAAAACTCATTCACGGTTACCTTCTTTTTCTTTTCTTTTTTTTTGAAAATAAAGATAGATAGATAGAAAGATATTTTATTGATTTAAACTTTTTCAGTTTCTCATCATTACATACATAATTTGTAATACATAATTATAATCACATGACAGGTTACACATATTTCTACACACTCACTTATAGTTCAATTTTCAATACTCCTTAATTAATCATAGCTCATATAAATCACACATTTTAATCAATAATACAAGGATATCAAAAAAACAAAAGGAATTATATATAAAATAACAATTTATGTGAGGATGTACTTGAATATTTTTTAAGATTAAAAAGTTCTTTCTTTTTTGAAGATTGTAGAAGTGTTGCAAATTTAAACATAAAAATAAAGAAAATAAAGCCCAGGAAAAAAATAACAGTTTGAACGTGTTCAAAATGTGTATTTTGTTACTAGTCTATTGCCTTCAAGAAACTCGAGGTAGATAATGCGTTGGATCGTACCAAAGTTTCGCATGTCACCAACAGTTCAGTTTTGTCTCTAACTGGAATATAAGACGTTATCTATCATCAATACCCTTCATCTTCGTTAAAGAAGTTCGTTAAAGAAGAATGACTTCTTAAGACATTTGAATTATTTATCCGTAGAATAAACACAGTCGAGAATGAGGAAAGTAGAACCACATTTGGATAGGAAGAGGCCCGGCAATATATTTTGTGACGAAATTTGGTATACAATTGAGAGCTTTTCATTCCAATGAGCGTTTGTTTGAATGGTGTTTAACCTCATTTTAAGCACATGTTAGGCCATATTTACCCGTCGATTTGTTTGTGGTAGAGGTAGACCACCATATCTTTCCTGGGTAAAACAAGTACTGTATACCTCCCGCCATCAGTAAGAATCGACAATTTCTTGGGATTCGAACCCGCAGCGGTGATAGGCGAGACAGTTTTAGACACAACGTCTTTACTAACCCGGCCACGAGACAGTTTTAGACACAACGTCTTTACTACCCCGGCCGCGGTGGCGCTCTTTTCACAAACATAATATAAAGTGGAACCCTTTTCTATGAACTGCCATATTGATCAATTTATTTATTATATTATATAATTATGACATGTACTTGTAAAATTTTATATATACTATTTTCTGATTTGTTTGAATGTTTTTTTTTAGCATATGTTAGGCCATATATGACGGTCGATATTTTTCTGGAGGGTGGGGAGGGGTGGGGAGGGGTGGGGGTAGAGGTAGACCACACCATTTTTCCTGGACAGAACCAGTACTGTATACATCCTGCCGTTCGTAAGAATCGACACTTTCTCACTTGACAAGTTTAGTTAAACATATTTATTTTACATCGATTGCGAAACACGTTATTGCAACTTGGTTTAATCACTCTCGATGGCTTCCTGGGTAGAACCAGTACTAGAACCAGTACTAAGCCTTGTGGATTAATTATCTTGCTCAAGGATAAATAACGTGGCCGCGGCGAGGATCGAACTCAAGACCTCTCGATCTGGAGTTCGGCGCTCTACCACTGGACCACGCACTTGACAAGTCGAGCTCCGAATTTGGGATTCGAACCCGCAGCGGTGAGAGGCGAGAACGTTTTAAACGTAGCGTCTTTACTATCCCTTGGGGCGTCCGTGGCCGAGTGGTTAGAGTCTCTGACTTGAAATCATTTGCCCCTCACCGCTGTGCACGAAAATTGCCCGTTGTGCACCTGGGGTCTTCCTCCACCAGTGGAAGCTGGAAAAGTCGCCATATGACCTTAGCAAGCATTTAATAACTTATAAAGTTATTTTACAAATCCTGACAAAAGTTGAATTTAATACGTTCTATAAGGGCCTGTACGCCTCTCTATTTGACTGTAAAACGCATGCATATAGTGTTATGAAAGGCACTTTCCTCGTTTTTGACTATGACCCTTAACATAACCCAAGTTAAGATCGCGGTTAAGGACCAACGCTTTGTTAAATTAACTAATCACTCGTCTACTGCCGATCAAATCAGTAACGAAATTTGTTAAGGAACAAGGTTGAATCGTTCGCCGAGAAGGCGAAGTGTGAAAATAAACCATATTATATAAATCGATATTTCAATGTGATAGCCACGGATAATACGTCGATTTTAAAGGCAGTATATGCTTATTAACACATAAACTGAAACAGTTGACGAAGGAAGCACTCGGAAGCCTTATAACTTAGAGAATTACGCTAACAAATAACTTGAATAAAATTAAACTGTACACACTATGCCGAATAAATATGTGTGTACTAATTACGCTGTATCTCCTACATGCTGCGCCGACGCTAAGCACAACACAGGAAGTGTGCAGATCCAAATGGTTTATTATAGCACAGGTAATGGGTATGTAAACACAAGAGTTAAAAGGTCAGCGTGCCTTTTTAACGAAGCGTACGTTTCTAATCAGTTGTTTCTAATAACGGCTGGTACATCGGGGGATTTAATGCAAATTTGACGGTAATATTATACACAAATACTTGACACAAAGACTCTATCATCTCCGTTAAGGTTAACAATAAGCATATTCTGACTTTAACAATATTTCAGTCATACCACAACGATGTCTACTTGTAGCATTGAGATCAATGCTCAACTTTATTGTGCTACATATGACATGATAACCCACCCAGTCACGTTATACTGACACCGGGCCGTACAGTCTTAGTATAACAGGCGGTGAAAATTGTTTAGCCTCAACCGAGACTCGAACCCAGGGTCTCTGATATACCGTACCAGCGCTCAATCTCATTAAATTCAGACCCTTTATCACGCTACGATACTCTACACTACTAAGGATCTGACAACATTGCATTGGAGGTCACGTCAGATTGACCTCACGATTAGCCAATCAGATTTCAGCCTACAAAATCGCTTGGTTTAGACTGCTTCACTGCGTCAAATGATGTGGAGCAGTCTACGCTCGGTATTGAAAGAGACAATGTCCGTAACTTTTAGCTTATAAAAACACAAAACAATTGCGTTGACAAACAAGTATTGAAAATTTGCTGAATAAAACAAAGATTGTTTGACGTAATTCAATAGAGGTACAAAAAAAGAAGTACCGCTTCGTAGGGTTAGTTTAAACATATTTTATTCATTGTATTTACAAGTTAAGCATATATACAATAACAACAAATAAAGGATTGGAACGGAAGCGTAATGCTTATTAAGTTCCTTTCCTTCGTAGGGTTGAACTCGTAACCCACACTAAAATTACACTCGTGGGTAATAATAATAGAACGTCGCAATAGTTTATCTCTCTACCATCTGAGCTAAGCGGACCAGATGTATTAATACGTACAATATAGAAAACCTAATATTGCAATAATCCCGGTAGAATATATATTTTTGAGATACAATATAATGTTCCGAGTGTTTGCAAAAAAAAACAGGACTGCGCCCATGATTGTCTTGGTGGAGTGGTGGGTGGTGTGTAGGAACCTCAAACGTGAAAAATGTTACAAATGTAAAAACGGTTACAAATGTAAAAAAAAAAAGTCACATATGTAAAAACATACGACAAATGTAACACGTTTGGTGACATGTGTAAAAAAAATAAAAGTGACAAAAGTAAAAAAAAAAGTTAACAAATGTAAAAAAAAAAAAAAGTTACATATGTAAAAAAAAAAAGAACACAAATGTAAAAATGCATTTTTAAACGTTCATTTTTTTTTAGCTCTGTTGGTCAAAGGTCATGACCATGACGTGGTGCGGCGTCCGTCCGTCCGTCCGTCTTACCGTCCGTCCGCCCGTAACATTTTGTCCGTGGCGACTTCTCCTCAGACACCGCTTGGCCAATTTTGACGAAGCAACACATGGATAATAATTAAATGACTTTCTCTTTAGATTTGCTAGCATTAGGTCCAAGATGGTCGCCATTACCATATATTATCAAAACCTTAAACAGTCTTCTTCTAAAGAACCAGTGGACAGATTTCGACAATTTTTCTTTTAAAATGATCGCCAACGCCTAGCCTATCATATCTCTTCAAATAAAGTCCCTCGGATAAAACATGATCGTGCCCCGGGCGTCCAAAATTTGTATATTGAGATTTTACATGTTTTTCAAAGACTTATATGGGGAAAAAACATTAAAAACCCTTCTTCTCTGAAACCACAAGGTACAGAGCTCTCATGCATTACATGTAGCATCAGTTTATATCTTCTACTAAGTTTGTCAAATGGTAACCCTGGTGTCCAGTTTAGCCCCGCGCCAGGGCTCACAGTTTTACATAGGCTTATATAGGGGGAAACATCTTCTCTGAAACTACAAGAGCCAGAGGTTTAATATTTTGCATTAACTATAAGCGTATGGTCCTCTAACCAAGCCTGTTCAAATGGTGATCCTGGGGTCACATTTAGCCCCGCCCCAGAGGTCACATGTTTTACATAGACTTAGATTATCAGCTGATAATGAACACGACACAATAATTCAAGATTACGTTTATTAGCAAACTAACTTTAAAGCACGAATGTGATATTGAGCAAGTGCTAATGCACATCTGTTGTTGGACACTGCAAATGTTTCCATGAATGGTAATTGATCCTTATTATCACACTTACAGGGGACATCGCCTATTCAATTTGGATTAAATTATTAAATGAGGCTCTACCTATATACATGCTATTTTAATATATTAAAGTGACTGGATGTCATCTGGAAAAAGCATAGGCAAAAATACACATACGACTAAAACCATGTGATTCAGTTTTATATTCAATGGACATAAGTATGCACTACATTAGGACATATTTCTGTGTTGTTTTAGTCAATTCTTACAAATGTATATTTCTTATGTGCCCCCTCCCACCCCTACACCCCCGCCTTTTCCTCCTTTTTCCATCCGATCTTCAAGTTACCCCACACCCCATTCCACCCCAAACCCGATTTCTTTTTTTGTTTCTACATATTTCTGTGTTATTTTTGTTTATCAATTCTACACCTATAGCTATGTTGCGCCCCAGCCCCACCCCCATCCCCCACCCATCACCACCACCACCGCAATTTTTCATGAACGGGCGGGCATCTGGGTAGAACCACCGACGTTCCGCAAGCCAGCTGGATAGCTTCCTTCCATAGAGATTCCTAGGCCCCTGAGGGATCGAACCTACAGCAAGTGGACTCTAACCAACCACTCTGAAACGGACGCCCCGAATAAATTATAAAAAGGCGCACATAATTAAATTCCAGTTGGCAGCAGTACGTTGTTACTATGTGAACATTTGGAAAGCTGTTGAATGGAATGGCTGGCCGTAGGGTGGTGTTGGGACTCTGTTCGAAGTCTTTGGTAAAAGAGGGACTGTCAGGATTCCAGTGGATACTCAGTTGTTGAACCCTCTGTAACCAATGCGGCGTCCGTGGTCGTAGATTATTTTAAAGCAGTTGAAGCTGCCCTTTGATAATTTAAAGGGCTCTATAAAGTTTTAATATTGTAGGGCAAATAGTTCAAAAGAATGACATCCGATAAATATGTTTTCATGATCAGGTCAGAGTGACTTTGACATTTGACCTACTACCATGAACGGAATAGGGTAGTTGTTGCAAAAAATGGATACTACATGTATTTGTATGTTTCAAGATTGAAGGTATAAATTACAGCGCAAGAGACGTTTTTGGGTTGATTGGGTTAGTGTGACCTTAACCTTTTTGACCTACTGACCCTAAAATTAATATTTTAACACGGGTATTATTTCTGTAAGTTTCAAGATGGCCTTATACTTACAATTTACAGGTTGGAGAATGTTTCTCAGGATTCGGCAATTGTCAGTTCCAAGTGTCCTTGGTGACCTACTGAACCCCAAAACAATAGGCTTCCTCCTCTCACTACGGACAATGCACACTTTTACTACCCTTAAGGCCAGATTGTATACTTTTAAAGTTGTCATGTGAAATGCTTATGTGCATATAAGGTCATGGTGACCTTGACATTTGTCTTTCAATCCCCAAAAGCAAAAGGGTTCCTTCCCTTACCAAAGGCAATTTGCCTATAAAGTTACATGAGTTACATGAGGTTTTATACTCCTGGAGTTATCACTTGGAATATGTATACCCCTATGAGGTTATTGTGAGCTTGACCTTTAACCTAGTGAACTCAAAATCAACAGAGATCCTCCTCTGACCAAGGGCAATGTATCTATAAGTTTTAAGATTAGTCTCGTGTTTTTGAAGTTATCACGTGGAATACATATAGCCACATGAGGTCATAGCGACCTTCACCTTTAACCTACTGACCCCAAACACAATAAGTTCCACTTCTCACCAAGGACTATGTACCTAAGAAGTTTCATGAGTGTTATGGTTTCAGTTATAGCTTGGAATGCATATTTCCATACAAGGTTATGGTGACCTTGACCTTTGACTGCCTAGACCCCAAATCAAGTGTTCCTACTCTCACCTAGGGAAATATACATGACGTTTCTTGATGGTGGCTTTTGAAATCATGCTACATAATTCATATTTCCATAAAGGCATGGTGACCTTGTCCTTCAACCATCCAAAACAATGAGGTTCTTTCTTTCTACAAGCGCAATGTACCTGTTTGGGTGTTATAGTTTCAAAATTGTCGCCTGGAATGAGTAATTGTTTATGGATGACCCCATACCATTCGCGTATAAAAAAAGTACAAGAGAGACAACTACCATCAGTGTATTTTCAGACGGTAGAATAGCCATTTCTACTGAGATATAGCGAAAGCGTGGGCTCCTCATTGAAAAGTTAAATTGATTCTAAAATAGATAATATTTTTTTCAACAGTTTTATCAATTGAATGTACATGTCATCATAACTTCTACCAGGAACCTACTTTTCTTAACTCCCAGTTTCTTTCTGCAATTCTGAAATAGTTTGACTATTTGGGGGGAAATGAAAACCAAAAGTAGAGTTTACCATATAAAAAGATTTATTCCAAAACATTTTTTTTTCATAAGAATTCCATCGAATTTCATGTCATGCCTACACAGTCTTGATCAACATGAAAAACACGATCATTCTGACAACTACTTAGACTAGGTGGGTGCCTTTTGGTGCACGTGTCGCCAGTTCTAGAAAGTATTTAAAAAGCATTCATCTAAGGATCATCCATGTGAAGTTTGGTCAAGACAACTGACAACACGAAGAGTGATTCCAATAGATCACTTTCCAATAGATCACATTGAGCCTTCAGCTCAGGTGATCTAAAAGGAACATGGGATGAGGATCACCGTTTTGATGACCTTGACTTCGATCTTTACTTATTTCTTGTAGCTATGTGGCTTGAGTCATCATGGGTAAGTTTTATGAATAAGTGAAATTATGCAATAATAACGATTATATAATTTGACTCTAGGTTAACATAGTGCCTGTACTTAGCAAAAACTGAACGATGCCTTCGTATTTGTTGCCATAGTAAAATTAACACATACTCATATGTCTCTACTTTTTTTTTTTGAAATGGGAAGACAAAAAATGCAACACTAAAACATCAACAAAAAGCAAAGCAAATGTTCGACAGAATAATGCATTTCATTATTAAAGGGACTGTTGGTGATTTTCAAGTTTAGTACGAACGCTTTAAAGACACATTTCCCAACGCTACTTGGTCAGTGAAACAGCATGGGAAGCTTGAATATTTACAGCCAGCACGCATCATGGCTGATCAACTGAGGTATATAAATCGAGGCCACTCTTATTTTTTTTTATATATCATTGCTATATTGAGGGTAAGAATAGCTGAGGTGATCTAAAAATAGGCTCGAAATATGTCTTTAAGTCTTATCCTTGAATACAAGTACAACAAGAGGTCAATGACCTTGAAGCTCTACTGATAGGTATTGATAGCTAGATCAGCATTCCTGTGAAGTTTCATAAAAAATCTGGCAAGTAGGTTCAGAGGTTTTTACTATATAACTCTATGTAAACAAAGATGACCACTGGCAGCCATGTTAAATGTCAACCATGTCATGCTGATCATTTTATAAAAAGTCCCATATCAATATCACTTACAGTTTTCAAGAAGTAGTCGCTACAAACATTTTTTAAAACATCAATTTTTAGCCGTGACGGCCAACTTGAATTTCCGGCCGACCTGAAATTTTGCTAGGATCAACTAGACATCAAGAGCAACATTTCTGTGAAGTTTCATGAACATCCGTTAAGTAGTTTCAGAGGAGTATAGTCGCTACAAATTTTTACTATACAAACTCTATGTAAACAAAGATGGCCACTGGCAGCCATGTGTAACGTCGAACAACATCATATCATGATGATCATTTTAGAAAAATCTCATATCAATATCAGTTACAGTTTTCAAGAAGTAGTCGCTATAAACTTGTTTTTTAAAGCTATTATTAGCTTTGGCGGCTATCTTGGATTTCACATCAACGTGATATTTTGCTAAGTTCAATTAGACGTTATGGACAATATTCCTGTAAAGTTTCATGAAAATACATCTAGTAGTTTTGGAGGAGTAGTCGCTACAAAAATAGTTTAGGGACGGACGGACGACGCACCACGTCATGGTCATGACCTTTGATCAACTAAGCTAAAAAAATGAACATTTAATAATGCATTTTTACATTTGTGTTCTTTTTTTTTTTACATACGTAACTTTTTTTTTTTTTTACATTTGTTAACTTTTTTTTTCACTTTTGTCACTTTTATTTTTTTTACATATGTCACCAAACGTGTTACATTTGTCGTATGTTTTTACATATGTGACTTTTTTTTTTTTACATTTGTAACCGTTTTTACATTTGTGACATGTTTCACGTTTGAGGTTCCTACAGTGGTGGTGTAAAGGTCAAAATGATTTTCTTATTTTTATTTTACAGTGTAGGTAATTCAACATTAAACTATGTCAAATGTAAATTTTCAAATTTGTCAAAAATATATTTCTTCAAATATACACAAGTGTTTTGTCAGATATACGCCAAAACGCAACATTGCATCATTAGCTAAGGCCTGAAAAAAAATACCTGTGTTTCTGGTTACTTAGCTGAAAGAATTAGGGTAGGTAAGTAGGTATTTTTTTTCTTTTCTTTTTTTTTTTTTTTTTTTTTTTGCCCATGGTGCATTTTCCAATTCTAATAGCCAAAAGGTGTACCGGAAGTAAAACAAATCCTATTGAGTCCTGTGCAATATTTTCCAAGCTCTCTAGTTAGCCATTTTTCAAAATGAAGTTCAAACTAAGATTCACTTACATATTCTTAGTCATGAGACCTTCATCTCTGGAAAACTGCTGAGAATAGTAGGGGTCATGTGGCATATAAGAAAATAAACTTCTGCTCTTTGTTGATACCGTGAACAAACTGCATTCATTCGGCACCACTTAAATGTGTTCTACTTTCACTTTCAAAACTTTCAAGTTGATAAATAAAATCATCATACAACCATGCAAATGGTTCTTATCTCTCACAAACAAGTCAATAAAGTCATTTCAGCCAGAAAAACAGGCCTTAAATACTTAGAATGCCTTTTATCATAAAAAAAGGTTAGGGGTTATATATTTTGGAACTCCTTTCGACCACAGTGATTTACTTCCTGTATGCCAAAACGGACGCGCAATGCACTATGGAGGCGGCCATGTTTTAGCGCATGTTTCGCACTCAATCTTTTCGTACATTACAGTTTCGTACCCGGCTTTTTCGTCTTTTTTTATGATGAAAAACTGTAGGGTCGGCGCCAAAAAATAGGGACGGTTGTTTCTGTGCGTGTTTGTGGTTGGCTGTTGTCCTAACTCCTTGATGCTGCATATCCTGTTCCAGCTTTTTAAATAAAAAGTGTTCAAGGAAAAATCTCGTTGCTATTATTTGGCCTTCACAAATACACATACATATAACATGCAGATCTTACAGAAACGTTTTTTTTAAATTAAATATATCTATTACCAATACAATTAATAAAAACAGAGACGAATTTCGTTGATTACTGTCATTATTGTCTGAATCAATCTGGCAAGTAATCGATTTGTTTCGCAAAATATTGTGTTGACATACACGAACTTCTCTGGAACATGACAAAAGTAGACTTAATGATTATACTCGAAGCGGCTCGATACATCTATCCCACGTGCATCATTAGTACTCTAATGAATTGGAGGTGAATTGCGTCGAAATGACATATAAATACTTCACAATTGTTGTCCAAAGTGGTTACTATGGAAACAAACGCGCTGGTATTTCTATTTGCGTAAATATGTCAGGCAATATACAGTTGTAAAAACGCATGCTGTATAACGACACCAAGACTTTCAACTCAGACTGTGCCAATAACAGTAATAGTATTTAGAAACCGTCAAGCTGCGAATAAACTCGCATAAATGCTGGGTTTTGTTTTGATTCAAAGAAACAATGCTAATACATATAAATCCATGATTTAATTAAGGACGTATTTCCCAACGTCAAATGGTCATTGAAAAAAGCATGTAAAGCAGCTAGCTTGTTCATTTACTGCTAACATGCCACATGACCGATTAGCTCAGGTATATAAACTGAGGCCTCAGTGAAGTGTTTTCTTTCAATAGCATTGCTAGGAACAGTATCTTACTTGAATGAAGAAGAAAACAACAAATTAACAAGTAAGCTGTACTAAATACAAAACTTTGTTGATATGTCATTGTTTTAAAACAAAAATAAAACCAAAACACAATGAATTGAATTGAATGTTGTTTAACGGCTCATCAACACAGTATAGGTTATTTAGAGCCGGCCCAGAGAGAGGGAAGGGATACATAGGAATCCGGGAACCGTGCCCTACTCTTATTATCGAATAGATTCCTATGTTTCTTTAACGTGCTCGGAGGATAGACCGCTACACGGAACCGCCAGGTTTACGTCCCCATCCGCCGGACGAGGCTAAGGGAAAGTGTCTTGCCCAAGAACACACCCAGAAACTCAGTGGCATCACGGAGGATTGAACCCGGGGGCTCCAGTTACAAATCCGCCGCGCAACCGACTGCGCCACGCCAGCCCTCTACCAATTTATGTTTCAATATGTCGACTTCATTCAAAAGCCGTACTGGGAGGACCTCATCATCTAATACAACTGAATAACACAATTTTGTCATGCAACTGTATGTCTAATTTACAGTTAGCTATACAATATTTCTCCCCCTAAATAGGTCCTTACATACAATCATCCGGCCCCATTAACTTATTGCTGACCTGCCCGGCTGTCGTAATGTGTCATTTATGATCTGTATTCATTTTATCTAGACCTTATTACCGCTTAGTAAAGCAATATAATTCATCATTAGGATCCTATGGGGGAAATATGGCGATAACATTCATCATAATTATCATTTGCGACTTTAAAATGACTAGCGACTATAAATGGACACTTTATCACAAACCAAATATGTTGCCGGATTTCAGAGAGCAATAGAAACACCATCATCCAGACAATAACACAGTTTGTCCAGGTCATGTTTCTTTTTCCGTATTCTACGCCTCCTCTCCATTCCCACCCCCACCCCACACCGCGCCCTCTATGTTACGGCGCTGTCGATGCTTTTAGTAAATAAAGGCTGACAATGATAGAATGAAAGGAGGTTGTTTAACACTATATATATATGTTATTAAGAGCCGCCCCAGAGAGTGGGGAATGATACATAAGAATCCGGGAGCCTGTCCTATTCTTAATTAAGAATATATTCATATGGTTTATTAACTTGCTCGGAGGATGGACTCCGATACATGGACATCCCAGTTTAAGGTTCCATTCAATGGACGCGGCTAAGGAAAATTGTCTTGCCTAAGAAAATATCGACATAGCTCTGTGGCGCCAGAGAGGCTTGAACAGCGGTCGCCCATGTTATCAGACAATTATTACAAAATGATTAGCGCGACTATAAAAACGGCTAGCGTGACTATAAAAATGACTATAGTCGCTAGTCATTTTTATAGTCACGTTAGTCGTTTGTGTGTGTGTGTGTGTGTGTGTGTGTGTGTGTGGTTCTAAGGTTTAGAGTCCGTCCGCCAACGGACTGTACACCTTAGAACTACACACACACACACACACACACACACACACACACACACACACACACACACACACACAACGACTAGCGTGACTATAAAAATGACTAGCGACTATAAAAAAACGGCCAGCGTGATTATGAAAACGGGATAACGTGACAGTAAAATCGACTAGCGTGACTATAAAAATGACTAGCGCGTGACTATTAAAACGGCTAGCGTGAATATAAAAACGAATAGCGTGAAAATAGAAATGGCAAGCGCGACTACAAAAACGGCTAGCGTGTATAAACACATCTAGCGTGACTATAAAAACGACTGGAACGATAAAACTTAGTGTGACTATAACAACGATAAGCGTGACTCTAAATTTGCTAGCGTCACTATAAATACAAAACGACTAGCGTGTCTATAACAAGAGGCCAATGATCTCGCAGCTCTACTGATAGGTGTTGATAGCTAGATCATTATTCCTGTGGAGTTTCATGAAAATCTGTCAAGTAGTTTCAGTGGAATAGTCGCTACAATTGTTTACTATATAACTCAATGTAAGCATAGATTGCCACTGGCAGCCATGTTTAATGTCGAATCAAAATAATTTTCAACAAGGACCAACATCATGTCATGCTGATCATTTTAGAAAAAGTCCTATATCAATATCACTTTTAGTTTTCAAGAAGTAGTCGCTACAAACTTTTCTTTTTTTTTTAAATTATTTTAGCTGTCGCGGCCATCTTGAATTAGGCCAACCTGAAATTTTGCTAGGGTCACCTAGACATCAAGAGCAACATTTCTCTTAAGTTTCATGAATATCCTTCAAGTAGTTTTAAAGGCGTAGTCGCTACAAGTTTTTACTATGTAATTCTATGTAAACAAAGATGGCCGCTGGCAGTCATGTTTAATGACGAATCAAAATGTTTTTTAAAATCTATTTTTAGCCGTGGCGGCCATCTTGAATTTCCGGCTGACCTGAAATGTTGCTAGGATCAATAAGACATCAAAAGCAACATTCCTGTGAAGTTTCATGAAAATCCGTCTAGTAGTTCCAAAGAAGTAATCGCTACAACTTTTTACTATATAACTCTATGTAAACGAAGATGGCCGCTTGCATCCATGTTTAACGTCGGATCAAAACGATTTTCCACAAGGACCAACATAATGTCATGCTGATCATTTAAGAAAAAGTCCTATATCAATATCACTTACAGTTTTCAAGAAGTAGTCGCTACAAACTTATTTTTAAAAAAATCTGTTTTCGCTTTGGTGGCCATCTTGGATATAGGCTACACATCAACGTGAATTTTGCTATGATCAACTAGACAACATGGGCAACATTCCTGTTAAGTTTCATGAAAGTAGTTACATCCAGTAGTTTCAGAGGAGTAGACGGACAGACAGATGGACGACGGACACCGCACCACGACATTAAATCTGCTGATCTTTGATCAGTAGAGCTGCAAACGATAACAGTGACTATAAAAAGGACTAGCATGACTATAAAAACGAAAGGCGTGACTCTAAAATTGCTCGCGTGACAATAAAAACGAAACGATTAGCGTGACTATAAAAACGACTAACATGACTATAAGACTATCAGACCGTGGAGGTAAGAATGCATACACAAAATAGTCTAATTTAACATCGGCAAACTGTTGAAAAGGGTTTCTTGGTAATCGATTCAGCTATACGAGTAATCACAAAAACGCAGAAGAGATGTAAAAATTGGTTTTATTGATCTGATCCCGAGCTTCAAGAAACATCTCGGCCAAAAAAATTCGCACAGTGTGGATGCTCTACATTCGGTTTACAAACGGAATATATTGATATACGGTTCCTGCATTGCACGCCTAAACCAAATATACGTGCTCGACGGCACACGGAATATATACATAAATTATACTAGTAAGCCTAGATCAGTAGAATCATTTGACATATATTGCATGCATCATGTTGCAGCCATGTCAACTCTAGTATGTCTATGTAATATTTATAGCATACTTTTTCTAGTATATGCGATTTATACTGCTTTTCGAGGGCCGTATGCCCGAGAGTGCAGTATACACCGCATACGAGAAAAACATGCTATAAATGTTTTGTACCATAGCCATTCAATGCCGGTAATTGACATTTTGATTGACAGGTTGTGTGTAAACATTACAACTACGCGCGGTGTAAATTGGGTAGACAATGGTATAACTGCCGAATCTGTCATTTATAGCACGGCTGAAATATACCGGCAGTTATAGCACGGTTTAGGCTCAGACCTTCAGGTTTATGAAAATTATATCATAAGTAAGAAAACCAGTAGAGCTATGGTACAACATGTATTGAATGACTTTAAAAACGCTTATCGTATCTTTTACAAAATGTTATCTGTTTGAGGAACAGAAAATCAAATTATCATTTTTTGTTTATGTAAATTGTATTCTTACAAAGAAATGTCCGTACATGGTGATTTGAATGATGGAAAATTGACAAATAAGCTAAAAATACATTTGGTATATGAAAATCTAATTTAAAAAAAGAATGCGTTTTTAAAGTCGTTCATTATAGTATATTATCATAAGATCATTCCGCCACACATTTGGGAAAAGACAACACACAATTCAAATAGGCCGAGCGTGTGTACGCGTGTTTTTTTTAAACGCTATACCCCACCCACTAATTTCAACACCTAGATCCGCACACGCAGTCATACTTTTTTATCCTAATTGCCGGAGCCTCAAGGCTCCGGCTCCGGCTCCGGCTATATTTATCCCATACTCAGAAAGCTGTTATGGGTGTTGGACTGTGTATCTGGGTGTTGGACTGTGTATCAACGTCATTTTGCTGTTCATAGGTATGAAACCACTAATTATTTTCCCCATAGACACCAATGTTAAAGTGTCACATTTTATGATTTGCTGCAAATTCAACTCAAGTATGGATAATGCAGCAGCGTAATGTTCATATAGGAAACTAATTTTCCACTTGAAAAATCACCAGAAAAGGCGAGGTCACAAGACATGTAAGAAAGTTCTTGTTTCTTTACTAAACAGGTCAAGGGTACAGCTGTTGTCATTGATTGACAGTTTTCATTGCTCGCAAAGTGTAAGCATAGGGTCGAAATTTCGAAAATGTTCATCAGTGATCCAGTAAAACCTATTGATACGCTTCTTATACATACAACCACAAAATCTAATAGAAATGGGCAGTTTTCCCCTCCTTATAATGGCCATTTCCATAAAAAAGGATGGATTACTTTTTATTATAGGAACTACATTCGATTACACCTCGGAGGTTTACATGTAATTAGTGTTGGTAAACCTTCATAAAACACTGTATTTTAGCACATTATTAGGTCTGTGATTTTAGTAAGAATACCGGGACGCAGTCAAATTGTTGTGTGTGTGTGTGTGTGTGTGTGTGTGTGTGTGTGTGTGTGTACGTGCGTGCGTGCGTGCGTACATGCGTGCGTGCGTGCGTTTCGTGGGTATCGTTCTAAGGTTTAAAGTCCCTCCGACAACATATACAGAACAAGCGCAATCCGGAGACACGTATCTTGAAAGTAATGGCCACAATAGAGTCTGGACTCAGTCAAATTGGTAAACAGGCATTTTATGGGTCTTCTGCTACTTGAATTACGTATCAATTTCAGGGATACAGTCTATAAATCTTTCTCAGCATACGAATACAAATGGTTCCAAATCGGTATCGTCACTGATTATTGACTGATGTTAAACTTTATTAAAGGGACAAACGGCAATCTTGATAAAAAAAGTTAAAAAGCTCGCGGCGCCCAGATAGTTTTTGCTACATAACTTGCATTTGTTCAATTATTAAAATTAATTATAAGAATAATATAAAGGACATTTTGCTTGAATAATACTAACTGTTTGTGTGTACAGCTATATATTTGGTGCTGTCTGATTTTAAAATAAGCAACACCTCTTCAATCATTAAACAGAGTTGATGAAACTTTAACTGGAGCATCTTCTAAAGAGTTTGAATAGGTCTGCACCACTGATACTTATTCTCATGAACTACTTACCAGATTTCAATGATAAAAAAACATCTTACATTAAATCCTTTCTACTAATGTAAATTTACGTTGCTAAAATCTGAGATTACCTTCACAGACGCTAATCTTTCAATCTAGTTGCTATTATATTATCATTAATTACGCATACTATTTCAGATGTCTATCATATTCATATTATAACATTGTACAACACAGATGCCAAAATTAAAAACATGTTCATTTTGTTTCATGATGACTATTTTATCTGGTGCTCAAACCGTGATAAATGTGTTTTGATGGTTGACAATTACAAATAAAAACATTCTAACATCTACACACTGTTCGTTTATTATTATCATATTCATTTCCCTTACTGTTTTCTTATATGTGTAACTGTTCTGACCGGCTTGTGATACTTTGTATCACTGTTTTCCTGTAGTAATTATAGCCCCATACATGTATAATATCAGTGTAAGCTTCCTGTTCAGCTGTACATTACTAATCAAGATAATTTATAATGCTTGTATACATAAGAAAGCAATAAAATGTGTATTAAGTATCACTTATAACAACAGTTCGACTAGTTCAAACCAGATACGAAACTTGAAGGCAAAATGATAGCCATGGGACACACCCGTGATCTAGTTTTCACACTGGGTTTACATTCAGGTGTTTTGTGGAAATAGGGGAAGAGACCAAATCCTTTAAATCGGTGGGTGGTGGTGGGGCCCTGAGTGGGGGAGCGGTGGGGGAAAGCGCGATTTTCGATAAAGGGGAAAAAGTTGTCCGATTTTGATATACAGGGAAAACAGTGTATTAGGCAGAAATTGAAGAATTGGGTGCGTAAATATGCATAAAAGGCACATTATAGATAAAACTGTCTTCTATAAATGTATCCCAAACATAATGTTGAGAACGTAAGAGGGGAAATGATGTTTAGGGGAATTTTCTCAAGTAAAGGTGAGAGAAAAGTAGGCTATTTTGCTAAGGGTAGGGGCCGAATATCGGACCCTGTTTATGAAAGGGCAAAAAACCTGATTAGTCGCTGATTCAGATTTAAAGTTGTCTTAATGCACAGAAGGGATCGGATAAAAGGTCACATATGTGTGTCATTGGCCTAATTTGTTGCCATTGAATTAGTTTCAAATGACCGCTCACTTAAATACATATTGATATATATGTAGATCAAATGGGTTACGTTACTTTATATGTTATATATGTAAAATGTAGGTCACAGAGAATGTCACTGACCTATTTCTGGTTAATTTATATATTTAGTTAATTTACCTATATTTTATGTATCTGTCCTAATTTCCGAAAATAGGTCTGTTAAATTGTCACTCTATGTCAAACTTTGAAATTCCCAGTGTATAGATCGTAGGATCAGGTATGCAAAGTATAAACCTGATAAACCAAATAGTTTTTGCCTTATCGATGTGGTAATAAAAAGTGTACCATAACTCAAAGGGTTTTTCTTCATTCCTGCTTATGATATAATTGCCAGAACCCTGAAGACCCGTGTGATAACTGCCGGTCGTGCTATAACTGACATCTATATCTATCGTGCATGCGATTTATCCTGCACTCTCGGGCCTGCTGTCATCGAAAAGCAGTACAAATCGGATATACTCGAACAATAATGCTATATTAAATAAATAGTAACTCTTCTTCAAATTTTCGAAGCACAGAAATACAACTTTTAAGTAAAACCCATCTTGTTGTTTGAAAATGGCTGAAGTTATGGTTAAAAATATACCATAACGACGTCACGTCATTTCCTGTATGATACGTTAAGACTATACAGATACGAATAATGCTATAAGTATTACAAATTAAACCGATATCCAGAACGCATAATCATTACTTACGTCAATAGGAAATTGTAACAGTTTAACAAAAAGGAAACAGGAAATAAGGCAGGAAATAGGACAAGGACTTGGAACAAGAAGGCCAAAGTGACCAGTTTGAAATATTGTATTACATTACATTTAAAACAACAACAACAACAACAACAACAACAAAGAAAAACAAATAAGTTACATGGTTAGTAAATTAGAAGTTCAGTTGTAGTTTGGCTCATGACGAAAAGTGATTAATACTCGCCAGAATGTCGCATTACCACGTTTCTTAAGTTACACCCGCCAAAATATGTTTTTATAAGTTTAAGGGTGTTCAATAAAAAAAAGGGGTTAAAACTGCGCACGCGAACTTTTGAAAAAATTGTAAAAAACTAATCTAAAAACAAGAGAGCAAAATTTGACAAACAATAATTGTGAAATATGTAATTTTCATTAAAATGTCGACTCCTAATAACCTCAAACATGGCCAGTCAGATGATTCAAATGTCATGTATATTCGCAACAAATTCTACATATAACTCAAAATGTCGAATTTGTAGATCTATAAGCAACTACTTAGAATTCAATTAAATTGAAAAAATATATATTTGTGATAGAATTTTGTTTAGATGCTCAGCATTAGCAGAATATGTTTATGTCCATAAACACACTAGTGATGTCGTTTGTTTAGTGAACCATTCTGACATGTGACACATTCGCATGTTCAAGGAAAATATATTTTATTTGTCTGTCATAACAGCTCTGAGCAGTCTCAAAATAGCACTAAATATGCACTTATGTTTTACGTTCAAGATCAAATGAATTTTAAAGTCAGATTTAATAACCGTGTATATTGTAAGTTTATTTATTTAAAACTTATTTATTTTACTTCGATTGTAACGAAGCTCTATGGACTAATTTTAATCACTTTCGATGTCTTCCTGGATAGAACCAGTACTAAGCAAATGCATATAACTTGTCTCGCTCAAGGACACAACACATATGATGCCGATTAAAAGTATAGGTTAGTTCAAGGGTTAATAAAATACCCGAGATGGAATATGCGTAAAACGAATTAATTCGATGCTCCAGTTTTGGGCTGGCTGGTCAAAGCCGTTTATATTGTGTATATAGAGTTTGAATTCTCAAAATATGTAAGTTATATATATTGCTCGTCGTCAGTAGGTTTAAAAACGGTGTACATTTGTTGTAAAATGTGGCTGTTGTTGGCGGGATAGCTACTTTAAGCTCATATAAACCAAAATATTAAAAATAAACCAAAATGTTAAAAACAAAATATTAAAAATAAACCAAAATATTAAAAATAAACCAAAATATTAATCTCATGTAACTGCATGTGTTTAAATTTACCCCCAAGTGTAATCATAAAGCAATATAAGAGTTAGTCGTACTTACAGTTTATTGCATCTATAAAATGATTTCCTCGTTAGTCATGTAACCACTGTTAAATACGTCTTATAACAATAACCGAATAAGCTACAGTTCAAACATTTGCATCACAGGCCTGCCAAAACATTTTAACACAAAATCCTGAGATTTTTAAAATTTAAGATTTAAAGCGCACGAAAAACATTTGTTAATGGCAATTATAGATTACCATACTTCAAAATGCAGAAAAAATAGTTTGTTTTACGCAGTTTTAGAATTTGTTAATTAGATTAGAAAGATTTGGTTTAATGTATATCACACATCCTTTTTTTTACATGAAAGTGCACATACTACTGTAGACAGATATATAGCTGTTACATCATGAGCAATGTTTTAATGAGATTTTAATGAGATTTGGTGTAAAATCCGGAGACTTAAATTCGGATATCTGGAGAACAAATGAAAAATCTGGAGAATCCGGGTTTTATCCGGGGATTTGGCAGGCCTGAGTCATCACATCATCTACATATACCTGATCGATAGGCGGAAGTGAATTTGCCGATCACTATCTCTGATCATATCTCTAGGCGATCTAAGATACATCCGTCTCGTGATTTATTTTACTTACACCTTCAAGTGCAGTATCGATTGTAAACTTGTCAGTTTTGTCACCCATTCGTAACAGACTTTATGATAATGTGGTTGGTTGGTTGGATGGTTGAACGGTGTTACGTCATTTTCAGCACATTTTAGGCTATATATGACGGTCGATTGTTTTATGGTAGAAACAGACTATCCACTTATTCCTGGGTAGAATCAGTACTGTATACTAGAACCTCCCGCATTTCTTAATAATCTACACTCTCTCACTTACAAGTTGAGCTCCCAGTGGGATTTGAACACGCAGCGATGAGAGGCGAGACGGTTTCAAACTTAGCGTCTTTACCATCCCTGCCACAGTGGCAATTTTTGTGCTAATATGTCGTGTATTCATAAGGTTTATAGCCCCGCAACAGCAACGGGACAGTAGAGTCTGCAGACTTGTATACATGCGGATACCTCGATCTTGAGTTTCTGACTGGTCAAGTGGGCCACTGGGTTTCGTCGGTGCGTTCTTGGGCAAGACACTTGCCCTTAGTGTCTTGCCCTTAGCCTAGCCAATCATCGGAGTTTATCCTCCGAGAAAATTAACGAATACATCGCAACATCTCGCGATTGTAACGAATAACGAGCTGATTAGTAAATATAGAACAGGTCAGCCGTTGTAGTCCTGCCTTCTTTACAGTCTGGTTGTGAACGGGTCAGTTGTATGACAGGTTTTGAACGGTTTAGCAGTTCACTCTCGTTCGTATTTAACATCTGGCATACTTCTCGAAGCATGGTCCCGAAGAATGACGGGATCGGGATTTTCACGATTGAGTTATTGTCTGTCTTTACACATGGAATCACAATTCATTTAAATTACTGTTGAATCCTTCATTAAACACATGCCACTTGATATGTGAGACTGATACCTCAGGGGGAATGATTATTATAACTTTCAAATTTCATATTCCAAAACTAATTATTGATGAAAGTTGTTGCAGCAAATCATTAATTCAACTCAAATATGGCTAATTCAGCAGTGTAATTTTCATATAGAAAACTAATTTTCCACTTAAAATGTCACCAGAAAAGATGGGGTCACAAAATATGGAAGAAAGTTCTTGTTTTTTTACTAAACAGGTCAAGGGTACTGCTGTTTTCATTGATAATTACGCTCACAAATTGTATGCATAGATTCAGAATTTCGAAAATGTTCATCAGTGATCCAGTGAAAACCTATTAATACGTTTCAACGCATGTACATACACAACAAAATCGAATAGAAATAGGCAGTTTTCCCTCTTATATTGCCATTTCCATCAAAATAGGAGGAATTACTTTTGTATTATAGCAACTACACTTCGGAAGATTACATGTAATTGGTGGTGGTAAACCTATACCGCTCTTTATTCTCTACCCAACGAATCTTTAGTCAATGTTAAAGATAATTGATTGGGAATCATAGAATCGTAGTTAGCTGTTTCTTGAGTTTTTTTTTTTTAAAAACTCTCAAGGTGTCCACAAATACCCTACAAAGTGTTCACAAATACCAGACTGGTTCACAAACTGCCTCCACGACATGTACGAAATTGTTTATATATGTAGCTATATACCCATCAACTGTCCACAAACTATCTGAAGAAATTTAATTTGCGATCATATTTTGTTATATCCTTATCAGACTATGCCTATACGAAACAGCTGTGCAAGAATGGCTTAAGTGTTCCAAAATACCCGACACCTCTCTATATATACGCCTTCTCATTATTTTTCTATATAATTATGTTTGTTCTTTAATTATTAGTTGTATGTAATTGTGTGTGTATCATTGTTATATATATGCTCTCCCATACATGGAAGAAATATAGAGGGTCCCAAAGGGGTTTTACGTGAAAACGTGATCGGGGTGTTTTTAAAAACGTGACACGTGAAACAAACAATATTTTTGCGTGATTGCGTGAAAATTATATCAGCGTGATCCGTGATTTTGGTCTTGGTAAAACGTGATCGCGTGATATGGTGACGTGAAACGTGAATTTTTAGGCCTTTTTAGTCTTTTTAGTGTCCCTCCTCCTCCCAGGTATGTGAAATGTTCTCTTTTTGTCATAACTTTTATACCACATGAGATGCCAGAATACTGTTGTCAATTTGAAAGCCTCAGAATACATCTGACGGCTCAAGTTTGTGTGTGATTGCGTGTGGTTTTGTTTTGTTGTTTTTTTGTTGTTGTTGCAACCCACACATTGTACTAGAGAAGCTCGAGCCTATAGCGCTTCACGTCTGCTCATCCACATTTAACGTGAAAAGTGAAAGTTCTGCTATTTTCACGTGAAGACGTGATCCTTGTTTTTATTTTACGTGATCACGTGAACACACACCCCCTTCAATATAGAGAAGATCATGTTAGTGCCTGATCTCAGTGCCTTATCTCATCCAGTTTATCAGGTGAGGCTGAGAAAAAAATGAATCCCGAGGCTGTGCCGAGTTTCATTTTTGTCGTGCCTAACCTGATAAACTGGATGAGATCAGGCACTAACATGATATTCTATGTATCATGTTGATCGTTTAAAATTATTTAATTTATCTTTTTTCCCATTTCGTTCCGTTCAAAAATACCCAGACGTCATCAAATATACCAAGACGTCATCAAAAGAGGTGCTGACGTCATCAAACGAGATGCACCTGACGGGATAGGAAAGTAACTGCCGAGATAAGGTTTTATCTCAGGCATCCTGTTTCTCGGCAGAATTATACAGGTCGACATGATGAAAAACCTTATCTTGGCACGAAAAAAATGAAGCCCTCGACCCAGCCTCGGGTTTCATTTTTTTCTCAGCCTCATCTGATAAACTGGATAGGATCAAGCACGAACATAGAATTCTCTATATCTCAGGCACCCCGTTTCTCGGCAGAATTATGTACTTCGACTTGATAAAAATAATAATAATACTGGTTCTACCAATGGAAAGTGGGTGGTCTGCCGACACCACCACAAAAAAAATCGACCGTCATATATAATCTTTGTGTTGAAAATGACGTAAAACACCATACAAACAAACAAACAAACCTGTTTAGTATTCCGTCCTTCTACTCTGCTTTGACTATGACGTCACATGCCGCTACGAAATAACACTTAATTACGTAACATGACGTAGCGTTCTACCGCGATCGTTAATTAATATATTAATTAAGTATAATAGATTAATTAAGTATAATCGATCTAAACGATTATAACATACCGCATTGGGACACAAACGACACCGGTCGACATACGTTCTCTTCCTACTATCCAGTCATTTAAAAATAATTATAAAAAATGTTTGTTGCAAAATGCACATTGATATTAATGATACTAAAGTCAATATTTTTTTTTTTTTTTGCTTGGATATATATGTACATTAGACTATTACAATTTCGTCTATATTCAAACATAATTGCGTGTTTGTCGAAGTTCAAATGTTAACTGCTATTGTTAGTGTATTTGTTAAAAATCACTAAATGTTTGTTAATTTATGTACAGAAGGCCGCATTGAAAATATGATGTTTATTTCTTGATATTATGTCATAATGTGTTAACCTTCTTTAAATAAAGAATTTATTATTATCATTATTATTACACCATATAATTACTTTGTAATTTAATACTATATACCGGTATGTGACGTATATAGATAACCCGCTACGCACTTTGTATAATCATTAACAAATATATGTATATCATGAGATCGAAGGAGTTTTCTTTGCATGATTTGTTTAGTGTATTGCAAATTGTGCACTGGGGTTATCGATATTGAATGCAGAAGCAACGCACTATTTTTTTTCCGTCACGCAAGTGCGTTTTAAATGCGAAGTGCGCTGACTTGAAACACAAACTTTTTAAGCGTTAAACTTCCACTCCAACCTTAAAATCGTTGTAATATATAACACGCGTAGTGAAGGCATTGTTCAAGGCATTGTTATAGGAGAAGAACAACATACGTATTTTACTTTCGTTCTAATCCTTTTTCTGCTATTGTGTACTGATTCCATGTTGTGATAATAATGAGAAATAAAATATGTTTAAACCAAGGCATTGTTACAATTTGCCTTATATAATATTAATAATATTTTGTTTTGCCATTAATTCTCTAGGGTTCTAAGACCGTTATTGTCTGATTATTCGTTTTACGAACCCTCCTTGATCCCGTTTTTATTTTTTATTTTACCTACTTAATTCAACATTTCATTCTCTTTTTTTCCTTTTCAACGAAATAAAAAATAACTTTTCCAAATTATATTTTTTTCCCTCCTCCTGTGGCACTTCTCCGTCTCGGTGGTTCGTGAAACGAAAAATCAAAAAATAAAGCCCTAAAGCCATATCCGTAGAAAAATACATACAACAATACAACAAATAAAACACTGTCATTGTCTGTTTGGAATCTAGTTTCTTCTCATCAAGAGAGTGTTTACTAAAGACGCCAACGTCACAAGTTCATTGCATGTATATATTTAGAAATATTACACAAAAAAAAATGGATCATTTATCACAGGAATTTTTCCGACAATGTAGTAAAAGATGTTCTTCTCATAAACTCTAAACTAATTAGTGTTTCACGATCTAGCTCGCTTTTCTACGGTGTCCTGTTGGGGCCAGATACAATGTCGTATTGATTGTCGTGGCCGACAATGCGACGCCCGACAACGCGACATCGCGACATCGCGATACGACAGTGCGACATTGCGATACGACAACTCGACATTGCGATACGACATCACGACATTGCGATACGACATCGCGACAATTATGTCATTATGTCGTATCGCAATGTCTTGTTGTCGTATCGCGATGTCGTGATGTCGTGTCGCGATGTCGCATTGTCGGGCGTCGCATTGTCGTGCACGACAACGCGACATTATGTCGTATTGTCGTAATGTCGCCCACGACAACGCGACCTTCTTTCATTTGTACGGAAGCGTATTCGTGCCTCGTCTTGTTGGGTTATAGTGAATTTCTCCTTTTAAACTATCTTGAGTTGTTACGATATATGTCTATATATCGATATATTTGTGTCGACAAAACACGTTGTAATTCAATAAATGCAAATCAAATACGTTGACATGGTTCTTTATTTGACAATAAATCGTTTTTAATGAACTTGACATTTCTTTCTTTTCTATATATCACATTGAAACAAAACAAATAAAAATATATCAATATAAAGGTACTCGACGTTATGGGTATTATGTGTATTACAAGAGATATTTATGTGATATACTCGGGATCTTTATTTCAAGTTATGTACATTTTGTCGATAATGTGACATAAATATGTCGATTTAAAATCTAAAAAATGGTAAAACAAATCGAGTTAACGTCATATTATAATTAAATTAAATTTGCACCGAAATGATTAGCCCCGGTCATCCGGTCTGCTTGATTTCTTTGCTGCGCTTTGTTGTTCGTGTATTCTAGTCTCGGACAGCCAAACATGTATGATGTATATGTTTTACTTGCAGATATCGGTCTTGGCAGATTAGGCCGATTAAAGTACTCACTAGCAATTAGCCAACTGTATTCGCCATTTTTTTACCCAAATAAATGTCAACATTTTTATAACGTTAAGTTATAAATAAAGCTGCATGAGGATGGGGTGGGGATAGGGGTAAAACATGTTTTCACTTTGAATAGAGTCCTAGGCATTCAAGCTAAAATTCATGAAATTCAACCACAGACAGTCTTGGGTTGCAGGGGGCTTCACCCGGACTCTCTAACAAATGGTAAACTGCCCATAGGAATACCATCTCACTCCTGACCCTCACAGGACCTTGACAACTGGGCAGACGGTATCATGCATCTTACTGCCAAATATTGGTCTGGGCAGATACTACAAAAAAAGCGCCCACTGTATTCGCCGTTTTTCACGCACATAAAAGTCAACGTTTACATAACATTACGTTGTAACTAAATAATGAGGGTGGGGTGTGTGGGGTGGGGGTAGCCGGAGGGGGTCTCATAAAAGGATAACAACAAATTGAATTTGAAAAATAACAGATAACAATGAACAGTTCACAGTAAATAAAATAACAATCCTACATTTTACATTTCACGATATGTGGTGGTGGTTTGTTTGTCTGTATGGGGTTTTACGTCATTTTCAACACATGTAAGGTTATATCTGACGGTCGATTTTTATGTGGTGGAGGCAGACCATCCGTAAGAATCGACACTTTCTCACTTACAAGTCGAGCTCCCAGTGGGATTCGAACCCGCGCTGAGAAAAGAGGTTTACAACTTAACGTCGGTAGTGGAGGGGATGTGGGAGGGGGACACTATAAATACGTAACAGACACAACTAAATTAACCAGATAACAGTTAATATTATGTCAAAATAACAGAAAACAAAGTATAAATGTCGCTAATTACAGCATAACACAACAGTTTAGTTACACCTGTTGTCATCATGTGCTGCTTCTCACAAGTTAAAAGTAAGACATTTTAAATTTTAAAACTATTAATTAACATGAAAATACGTTTATAGTAAAAAATCTCTCTCGAAGTCTCGCCAAAATCTCCCCAACGTTAGTTGCCAGTTCAACCATCCATTTTCCCCCAGGCCCTGGTGCTGTTTACCCAGGCTGAATCCGTGTAGCATAGCGTAGCGAAGAATTTAAAAGCAGTACGGGTGACCAAGGCTAGAGTAAAGTTTCTTTAAAAATGTTGACACCTCAAAATGAGGTCATACCGAAAAACGGTCATGCAAACGTTGACTTTTATTTGCGTGAAGAAATGGCGAATACAGTCGGCTAATCGCTAGTGGGTACATTAATCGGCCTATTCTGCCAAGACCGATATCTGCAAGAAAGACATATACATCATACATGTTTGGCTGTCCGAGACTATAATACACGAACAACAAAGCGTAGCAAAGAAATCAGAAGCAGGCCGGATGACCGGGGCTAATCATTTCGGTGTAAATTTGATTTAAATAAAGCACGAATTGAACTCGATTTGTTTTACCATTTTTCTTCATTTTAAATCGACATATTTATATCACATTATCGACAAACTGCACAAAACTTGAAACAAAGATCTCGAGTATATCACATAAATATCTTGTGTAATACCATAATTCTCATTACGTCGAGTACCTTTATATTGATATATTTTTATTTGTGTTGTTTCAACGCGATATAAAGAAAAGAAAAACATGTCAAGTTCAATAAAAACGATTTATTGTAAAATAAAAAACCATTTCAACGTATTTGTTTTGCATTTATTGAATTACAACGTGTTTTGTCGACACAAATATATCGATATATAGATATATATCATAACAACTCCAGATAGTTTAAACTGAGAAATTCAATATAACCCAACAAGACGAGGCACGAATACGCTTCCGTACATTTGTCGTAATGTCGCCAACGACATCGCGACATTACGACAATTGAAAGAATGTCGCGTTGTCGTGGGCGACATAACGACAATACGACATAATGTCGCGTTGTCGTGCACGACAATGCGACGCCCGACAATGCGACATCGCGACATCGCGATACGACATCACGACATCGCGATACGACATCACGACATTGCGATACGACATAATGACATAATTGTCGCGATGTCGTATCGCAATGTCGCACTGTCGTATCGCGATGTCGCGATGTCGCGTTGTCGGGCGTCGCATTGTCGCTCACGACAATACGACATTGTATCTGGCCCCAACCGGACACCGTACTTTTCGCCCAAGGTACCTTTATAAATTCAAACAACATATACAAAGTCCCCTCTGCCGTTGTTATTGTTAATTGTTAAGGTAAATCTATACTACTTTGGAAACCTCCATACTGCGAGCATCTGTATTTAGATGAGAACAAATGCCAAGACTGCGGTATTCAAGACCTAGAAAACCAATTTTTTATCATTACCAATCTCGCCTAACACAGCTGTTGAAATAATTTACGGACGGAATATCTCGGCGATTCCTTAACAAGTCTGAAACAGTGCCAAATAGTGTGGTACAGCATGTTCTGTTAATACACAGCGTTGGTAAATACTTTGTAATTGGAATAAATAGTTCAGAGGCACCCTGCCGAGTTCTTTCTGGAGGGGAATTAAGTGTTCATTCTTAGCAATGGGTTCACATTCCAGTTCAAAAGTACATCTTTGTTAGATCGGAATTTGAACAGAATTGAGTTGAATTGTTGTTTATCGGCTCATGAACACATTTTTTGGTTATTTCGAGCTCCCCTACAGAGAGAGAGAGAGAGAGAGAGAGAGAGAGAGAGAGAGAGAGAGAGAGAATGAGCGCGAGAGAGAGAGATATAGTGGGGAGGGGGTGGGGGTGTTATGTATAGGAGGTCACCGCCACCTACTCTTACTACGAGCTCCCGTACATAGAGAGAGAGAGAGAGAGAGAGAGAGAGAGAGAGAGAGAGAGGTGGTGGGGTATGTGTAGGAGGTCACCGTCACCTACTCTTACTACGAGCTCCCCTACATCGAGAGAGAGAGAGAAACAGGTGGGTGGTGTGGCGAGGGGTGCGGTACGTATAGGAGGTCACTGTCACCTACTCTTACTATAAACATATGTATACGGTTCTTTAACGTGCTCGGCGTATGGACTCCGATACACGGTACCACCCACGTTATGTCCCCATTCGACGGATATAAGGATAGGGGAAGTGTCTTGTCGAATGACAATCCGAAACAACCCAGTGGCGTCGCTGTGACTCGAGTCCGTGATTCCCAGATTCAGAGTTGAGAGTGCTATTCAATCTAGATGTGAAAACTGCGTACGAAACGAGGTATACACATTTTATTATCTTCGAGAAATCTAGGTTTTGTATCGTTATGGAATCTATGTTACAGAAGATATAGCCTCAGATCTTTAATAAATAAAACCAGAGCTGTAGATAACTTTTTACTGCATCGAGTATTTACTCATCGAATTCAAAATGAATGAGTAAAAGGAACAAGTTAGAGTATACGTTTCTTTTTTTTTAAATAGTTTATGCTTCCAAAACGGATGTGAATACATTTTAATAGAAACAACCATTAGGATTAAATGAATCTTAAATAAAACGAAACACTGTATGGCCTTTTATAATTAATATTAGACACATGCTTAAAACAACCTTAATACTAGTACTCACAAAAAAACTGAGGGTATTTGTAAAAAAAAGTATGAGTAAAATACTCAAACATTCAGCTTATTCACAGCTCTGTAAAACTAGGAAAAACCCAAACTCAATCATGGCATGCCAGTTTTTTTCAACTTTCTTAAGTTTCTATTTACAAACTGTTCTGTTAACGAAGCTGGTATTAGACAATTATCACATATTTGGCACAATGCAGAGTCGCTGTTATCGGAGATCAATTTTATTATGTATACGATAATAAAAGTTAGCAACTATCCATAGCAAAACCCTTATTTGTAATCTATCGTCACCAGTATTGTTATCACCCATTTCCCTCCCCACCCCATCACACCCCCACCCCTCACCACCCCACCACCACACACACACACCAAAAAATGCGTGGGAGTACGCAAATGTCAATATAGTCCTATTCAAAAAGGGTATAATCCAAACATTTCGGAATTTTTCACCGCTTGGTTTTAATACCCTAATCAGGAAACCGCGTATTGATGTTGTCTCCATTTTTACATGGCAATAGTATCATGTGTAATTATACAGCTTACAGGACCCGTGCATTATGACTCGTGCATTATGACTCATGTAGAGAATGACTAAATCTGTAACATGCACTTAACGCAAATGCTTCTAGATCTGATTTTCAATATAATTGCAAAAATGAGAGTGCGTCAATGGCGAACATCTGGTTCTGTCTGGTGAACGAAACTGTGTCCCGCCTTCGAAAGACACAGTTTACAACAGAAGGACGTGCATCGTTTCTAAACCTACTGACGACGAGGTATGTATATATTTTGAGAATCCAAACTCTGTAGACACAATATAAACGACTTCAGTCAGCCAAGCAAACTCCAAAACTGGAGCGTCAAATTAAAAGTTACCAACTCATAATAGTCTACTCAATCACGGTTATTTTAAGAACCGTGAATAAATCTATACTTTTAATCGGCACATATATATTATTATAATAATATATAGAATATAAGTTATTTGGACCGCTTAGTTTTGTTTAAGTGGAATGACAAAGCATGTTTAAGTGTTCGTGCATCTACTTTCGGATGAATAGCTCGTGCATTGCCATAGGATCGCGGTGGCTCAGTGGATAGCACGTGCCACTCTAAATCTAAAGGCCACGTGTTCGATCATCACTGACACCGCCGGGTTTCTCTTTCCTAGCCTCGTCTTTCGGATGGGGACGTAAACCGGGTTGTCCGATGTATCCGAGTCTATCCGCCGAGCACGTAAAAGGACCATATAAATGTATTCGATAGGAAGAGTAGAGCAGGGTTCCCGGAATCACCTCTCTGGGGCGGCTCTAACTTACTGACTAACTAACTAATCTATATATGTGTTGATGAGCTATATATTATGTTCCACTAATTAACAATGCGGACTCAGTATGGTAAAATATGTAATTCAAAATGTAATACATTAAGTTTTTCTATTGCAATATATAAAGTGCGGAAAGTGTGTTTCTCCTTTCAACCACGAACATTATAATTATCTCCTTTATTTTGCAATGTATAAAAGCGGAAATTATATCTCATTTAACGACGAACAATACATCTCCTTTCTATGGAATTACATATCTCTAACGCATACAAAAACATACATAGTTATACAGTTTATATCTACAAATTATCTAAACAAAAATGTGCATATCTGAAAAAAAAACAACAGTAAATTACATATAGAGTGAACAAATTTCTCAAACAGTTATATTTTATACCGACTAAACAAATATCGAAAAAAGTAAAATTAACAAAGGAAAAGCACACTTACCGTCCAGCACAAAGCAATCTAAGCTCCAGCTATTTCCACGGAAGTAATGAGTTTGTAGTTTCTGCAGAAACAAATATTTGACTTCATTCTGAGACAGTAGCGTGATGCGGGAGGTTCAAAGTGGAATGGTCGATTGTAGCTTTAGGGGGGAATTTTATCAGAATTTTTGAGATCCTATATTTTGTTTTATCATTCGCCATCATACATTGTGACATTTTTACATGTTCTGTTAGATGTTTAGGAGTGATGGAATGGTAAGAGTATGTTCAATATATGTAAAGAAATGTATAAATGTAATATTTGACCGGACGTTGATCTGATGGGCTTAGTTTATTCACAACAGATACACAACAGATACATCGAAATAGTGTTACATAATTTGTACCAGATGTGAGCTGTTTCGAATTATAAATTTCGTACACACCTGAGACCGGAGATGCATACTTTTACAGTAATACGAATTAAGCAGTAGTAAACTGAATATTATTACAATTTATCACATGGAACTGCTTGTATTCCGTATAATATACCCATTACGTATTTCCTTATATTAACCATGTGTAATACAAGGCGACAGTCGGTCGATGAAGTGCAGTGTCAGTACGTTCGTCTAGTCAATGTCCCGGAACACCCGTTTAGTCCGTGGAGTCCGTGGATATAGCACTGAATCGGCGATGTTGTGAGGGTAACAGTCCGCCGTATGTAGATTCACCACAAGCAGTAATGTGTAGTTTCTTGTCGTTATTGAGCCATGTGATAAAAAGGATCTGACACTCGTTGTCATTTCATACACAATTTTATTAAACTCGTCCAGGAAGGCTCGCTTAATAACAAATTCCTGAACTCGTTTAATAAAATTGTGTATGAAATGACAACTCATGTCAGATCCTTTATATACTTGTGCACCAAATTAAGTATCATTATAAATCTAACTTTTTGCAAATGTTGTA